>VZTO01022998.1:33936-52675 GCA_013400615.1 Syrrhaptes paradoxus | reverse complement strand
TGCTCCATTCCCTTCATCATCTTTGTGGCTCTGCGCTGGACTCTCTCCAGCAGTTCCCTGTCCTTCTTGAACTGAGGGGCCCAGAACTGGACACAATATTCCAGATGCGGTCTCACCAGGGCAGAGTAGAGGGGGAGGAGAACCTCTCTTGACCAAGAGTCATTGACAAAAGTCGTTGACATGCCAGCCACATAACACAGGGCAGACTAAATGCCTGCACGGTGTGTACTGACTCCCATGATTAACTTCTCTCCACACGAAGGAGCAACTATTCTTTGCTTACTAACGCTTGACTGGGTTTTAATCCATGACAAGACCTTACCCCTTCTCCCATGGTTATTTATTTCCCTTCATAATTTTGTGTGAAAGGCCTTATTAAAGTCTTATCTAAAGATCACCTTTATCTTATTTTATTAAACTTAAAAAAACCCAAAAAACACTTGCAGCTCAAAAAGGCACAATTTCTTTTTTTTTCCAGAAGCCATACTGGATTGACCCTGTCATGTTATACTTACCCGAACATTGTGCTAGTCTGTCTTTAATTAGCTTCACAATCAGTTTGTCTGGAACTGAAAGAAAGCTCATAGATTTGTAATTCCCAGGATGTCTTTTGATTATTAAAAAAATAATAATAGTACTTAGCATTCCTGATGCACTCCCTCTCTAAAGATCTCAAAGCACGCTACACCAGGGTGACAGCAGAGCAGGCTGGCGACAGCCCTTCACCACCTTCACCTTGCAAATGGGAAGGAGAAGTGGTTTTGGCTGGGGTAGAGTTAATCTTCTTCATACTGGCTGGTATGGGGTTATGTTTTGGATTTGTGCTGGAAACAGTGTTGATAGTACAGGGATGTTTTCATTATCGCTGAGCAGTGCTTACACACAGCCAAGGCCTGTTCTGCTTCTCACACCACCCCACCAGTGAGGAGGCTGGGGGTACACAAGAAGTTGGGAGGGGCCATGGATGGGACAGCTGACCCCAACTGACCAAAGGGATATTCCAGACTATATGACATCTGCTGAGCATACAAAGCTGGGGGAAGAAGGAGGAATGGGGAGACATTTGGAGTGATGGCGTTTGTCTTCCCAAGTACCCATTAGGCATGATGGAGCCCTGCTTTCCTGGAGAAGGCTGAACACCTGCCTGCCAATGGGAAGTAGTGAATGAATTCCTTGTTTTGCTTTGCTTGCATGAGTGGCTTTTGCTTTACCTATTAAACTGTCTTTATTTCAATCTATGAGTTTTCTCACTTTTACTCTTCTGATTCTCTCCCCCATCCCACCAGAGGGGAGTGAGCAAGTGTCTGTGGTCCTTAGTTGCCAGCTGGGGTAAAACCATGACAAGAAGGGAGAGCAACTTGCCCATGAAGTCCACATCACAGCTGCATACAGAGCTGCCACCCCTGTTCTTGACCCTTCCAACTGTCATCCCCCTTCTAAAATCAGTCACTGGTCTTCGGGGGTGAGGAAGGGGTGGTGTTTGCCCATCCACATCATCTCGCCTGAGTGCAGAGAGATTTCAGCATTTTTCTGCACAAATCTGTCCCTGCTATTAGCAGCTCTGTGCTCGTTAGAGAGATGCTGTTTATAAGAACCCGTCAGACACTGCTGTCAGTATATTTCATGCATTATTTACTTCAGAGCCCTGAGACTAATGCTACCCCAGTCCCAGTGATTTACTGCATTTGAGTTTCTCAAGCTGATCCATAACTTTGGGTAATAATAACAATAATAAAATACTTTGTATCCATATATCATACCCATCAGCAAAAACCTGCACAGAGATGAGCATATGACGCCGGAAGAGCTGCCACTTAGAAGTACCGTCGCGTCAGCCATTTGCAAGTACAGCTGCCATCTCACATAGATGTGACCCTCACGCCCCTATTTTAGGATACTTTGCCTTAAGACCAGTACATGTGGACCCTTTCAAGTGAGGGTCCATACCCAGGGGGTTTCCCCCTTGCCAGTGACAGCTCAATGAGCCCCGTGGTATATCCCCTGGCAAGGACAGCCCAGCTCAGGCAGAGGAGCCTCATGAGTCCTTCCCAGTCCAGGGATGGGGTCTGTCTTCCCTAGTGAATTAAAAATCCCAGAGGGATGATCAGCGTCTGGGCTGAGGACTCTGTAAGCAGGCCAGCACAAGCCAGAGATGCAGCTTGTTGGCTTTGGCCCAGCTCTTTGTGTCCCCAACCTGTGAGTCCCCTCATCCTAGTCCTGGCACTTTACACCTTGCTTGCTCTTTCATCTGATCCCCAGTAGTTCATCCATTCATTAAATGCTGCCTGATGAGCCCTAATAAAAGCCCACACTCTGCTGTGCTGCTAGGAGTCCTCCCTGTCCCCTTTCCACACCATGCTCCTACGTCGTCCTCACACACCAAGGCATGGATGACCTCCAAGCTGAGTCCAGTGCTTTTAAGGATTGTTCTGGTTTGTTTGCTTTAATTTATTTTGCCCTTCAGCCTAGCGTTCTCTGTCATCTTTCTCCTCAAGCATTTTCCTTCTGCCCTGTTTGCAGCTCACCTATCCTGTACGCACCTTGCAGGGGACACCTCTAACGAGGAGCAAACCACCCCCTGCCCTCACCCACGTGATGCTGCCGAGTGCTTGGCACTCACATTTCTGCACCTTGCTGCTATTGCCCCTGGCACCTGACCCACTCCCGCCCTCTCCCCTGACACAACTGAAGCCTTGAGAAAGGGAGCGCTGCATCCCGGCAATCTCTTAATATGCCACAGGCCCTATAATAATAATTTAATAAAACCCACTGAGAGCTGTCCGCTTGCTGAGGCAAGGATTTGGCATGGAGGCCAACTCCTACCACCGCGCTGACACAAAATCACTGAGATCAATGAGAATGTCAACAAGTGCTGTGAAAGACACTGTTCTTCCTTGCCTTCCACATTTTACCCCTATAAAAACAGCTTGTTTCTAGGAGCAGGAGTAACCCTTCCTGATGGTTTGACATCTTTGGCCAGATCTGACCCGGGGTCGCACACCCTCATGGTGGCAGGATAGGAGAGATGGAGAGGGCTGTGGAGCCACACAACTTTGAGCCTTTGAGAGGCACCAGCCCCAACACGCAGCACCACATCAGGAGGGATGCTTCCCTTGGTGCCACATGGGGAGCGGGTACCACACACCTTCGATGGCATGGGCACGGGGACCACACAGGGACTGGAGAGCCAGGTAACACCACACAGCCTGCGTGCCTGCCCTGCACCTTGTCAACACACATGGACTCCCAGCAACCCAGCCCTGGCTCTTCTCTGTGTGAGGGTCACCCCAGGAGTCCTACCTGGAGGACTGCTAAAAAGAGCCCTAAATCTGTAGTTAAATCTTCCCGCATAGGCATCAAAACAAGCTGCTTGAAAAAGCCGTCATTTATGGTGTCGATAAATTGCCTCTCCAAATCACGCCCAGATGTGCACTTTAGGGCCCAGTCACCTTGCCTTTTTATTCTCGCCTGCAAAGTGCTCTGCTCTCCAACAGCACTCCCTGCCTAATAAATCATGCCAAAATGCATTAAAAGCACCCATTATTGTTATTAATGACTATTATTGCATTAGCAGATTTTACTACTTCCTTAATCTCTCTAACACTTCGCAGCTGAAACCCTGTGCTCACCAAGGAGGGGCTGGTGGGTTGGGATGAGGAGCATCTTGGGATGGGGCCCTGCCTCCAGGGCTGCCTCCCATGAGGGCAGCTCTCAGCCCCATGCCACGCCATGCACGAACACACATAACCCCTCCATGGAGAAAGGTTGATGGTGGCTGACAAACCTCTAGCCTGGACATTTCCCTGAAACAAGTATTTGGGGCTAATGCTTTCTGGATACAAAAAGCCAGGTGAGGAGAAAAGTAAGCTCCCCAGCTTACCTGCAGGCTGGATAATATCATAGCACAGTGAGCTGGGCAGCCCAGGGCACGTTTATCATGTTGTCCTAATGCTCAGCAAACATACTTATACTCTCAGCACTGAAACTGCCTGAAATGTCAGCTCATGCAGGTCAAAACATCCCTTGGTCTCATTTTTTTCCCTGCCCTTTCCCTGCCTTGTCTACTTAACCTGTATCCTCTTCAAAGTAGAAGGAGCCTCATATTGTTTTCATACCTCAGAGGCTGGAGAGGGCCTCTGGCATTCCACACTGTAACTCACAGTAACAGAAGCACCATGAAGTTCTTTGCTTCTGCACAATCAACCAGAAAAAGGGTGCACCTGATCATCAGTAACCTAGATGATGGGACAGAAGACACCCTCACGAACTTCACGAATGAAACCAAATTCAGGGGAGTGGCTGACTCACCAGAGGGCAAGGCTGCCGTTCAAAGGCCCTCAAGGATCCTGAGAAATTGGATGACAGAAAATCATGAAGTTCAACAAGGACAAGTGCAAAGTCTTCCACCTGTTGAAATGTCTCCATCGAACAGTTAGTGAGGACTAACTGGCTTGGGAGCAGCTCTGAAGAAGACCAGATACTACTGGTGAGGAAAAGCTGAACATCAGTCTGCCAGCGTGCCCTTGCAGCATGGAAGGCTAAATATGCATAGCTGGCTGCAAAGATGAGAAGGTAGCCAGCAGGCCAAAGCAAATTATTATTCCCCTCTATTCAGCACTTCTGAGGCTGTATCTAGAGCAATTTGGGGCTTCCAGAATGTCTGGTTGGACATAAAAGAAAAATATTTTCATAACGAGGGTGGATCAGCACTGAAACAGGTGCCAAGACAGGTTGAAGAATAACTGTTCTGGGAGATTTCCAAAATTTGACTGAGCAAGGTCCTGAGAAAACCTGATCTAACGTTGAAGTTATCCCTGCTTAGAGCAGAGAGTTGGATGAGACATCTCCAAAGATCCCACTGAAATTATTCAGTGATTTCAATGGAGATGGTGTAGTTTTCAGTTCTGTATGGGATGGCTGTGGTTTGAAAGCTGAATTCAGAAGGGTTCGATGACAGATTCACCCCACATCAGTTCCCAAAAGCCTCTTCGCAGAGCTCTGCCATCTGCCACTTACGAGTGTGCAGGGGGTCAATGTG
Organism: Syrrhaptes paradoxus; assembly: GCA_013400615.1. Taxonomy (NCBI): domain Eukaryota; kingdom Metazoa; phylum Chordata; class Aves; order Pterocliformes; family Pteroclidae; genus Syrrhaptes; species Syrrhaptes paradoxus. The sequence goes on along the minus strand of VZTO01022998.1, from coordinate 47,637 downwards.
CAGCCCAAGCAAAGCTGTCTCTTTCCATCGTGCTGCTTGCTTTCTCCTCCACCACACATTCTCATCAAGGAAGTTGTTGTGAATGGGCTGGAAACTCCCAGGCACACATCTGTTTATTCAGCCTGAGGATTTCTGTGCATCTCTGCAGGTACGTGTTGTTTTCAACATGTGGAGGGAACCCCTCTAACACACAGGGGATTTTCCTGGGAAGAAACTGGGATGGTCATATAGAAACTGGCAGGTGTACCTATATCCAAACACAGAGAGGCCTGTGTCATGGTTGCTTCACTTAGCACAGAGAAAAAGCCACTTCTGAGTTAGATCACAGCAGCCAAGTAACACATTTTGTTTCAGAAAGTGAGACCCTAAAGCCACCAGAATAGTATTGACAAGTAGGTCAGGCTGCAATTAGCCATTCTGAATTTAGATCTGACTCCTGGGATAACAATCTGGGATTGAAAACAAAACTCAGAGAGATATTTAATAGCTGAGAGAAGCGAGAATGTTGATTTTACATCTCCTTCAAAACACAGCTGTCCGTTATTTCTTCCTTCAAGTCATCACTCTCCTTTTATTCCCTCCCTCTTCCATTCACAAACCTGAACCCCTCCTCCCTCCTCCATTTCCTCTGTACTGTCCCCTCTTCCAGCTGATTTCTGGAAGTCTCTTCCTCATCGCTTCATCCCTTCCCGACTTTTCAGCGCTACCCTCACATCTCAGCAATGCCTGTAAATGACCATGAAGCTGCTTGCAGAGACAGATTAGGAGGACCATTTGACAGCAGCAGAGCCAGCACTTTCCCCTGGCTGAAGGAGGGACATGTGGCTGGACTCTCTAATGTGATGAATAACATATGAATTGTGGAGTGTTGGCCATATGTTGTAGTAATTCCTTTATACACAACACCCTCTGCAGAACAAACAGCCATGATGGAGGGCATTGAAAGAAGCGCAAGCTCACAGAGGGCTTGCACATGGGCACTCTTCAATGATAGACAGCAGAGAAGGAGGAAGGGTAAAATTGGCTCTTGGAAGTGATTTACAGTCATCCCTGGTTAGGTCAGACTGCAGGTGCACTTGTTTAGTGAAAAAAAGAAGAGTAACTTCTAGTGAACATCCACTGATAGGGGCAGATAGGGAAGAGCAAGTGACCCTCCAAAATCCCCGAACAACCACATAGTATGACATTTCAAGGGCTCCAGAAAGCTCCCAGGCCCATGTCCACATGTTGGCACAGGTGCTGCAAATGACAATTACCTCTGCTACTATTGGCTTGTGAGTGACTGGCAGGGACCCAAAATTCTCCTGAGTCACCTTCCCCAGCAATTCAGCAAGCCAAGGACCACAACAAGCACTTGATGTGGCTGGGATTTCTCTGGTGACAGGAGGCAAGAAGAGGAAAATTTATATTCTAGGCAGATTTCATGGGCTGGACCAACGCCAGTACTCCTAGCAAATGAAGGGTATTAGGATACATTTTCTGTGCTGCACAAAAGAGAAGACTCAGCACTTCCATCCAGATGCTCAGACCCCTGGGCCACGCAGAGAGAAGGCAGCCGTTCTCCTTCATACTTGGGCTTCTGCAGAGAAGAAAGGTAGAAAAATCCCTTGAAGAAGAACAGGCAAGGAAGGAGGGGAAGATGTGCTCTATGAAAGAGAAAAGTAGAGATGGAGTGACTAATGGCACTGTAGCTTAGTTGTCTCATGTTAGAATCTTAAATTGCCCACAGTGAGTGGAAAGTCACTTTAACCTCTCAATATGGCAAGTAAAACTACTGTTGAAAAAAACCCCAAACTTTTGAAAGAGGGATGGAAATAAGATTGTTACAAAGCTGGCTGTACCAAGCTGGGGGCTGGAACTCGATGATCTTTAAGGTCCCTTCCAACCCAAACCATTGCATGCTTACATGACTCTAAGTTGGAGTCTTCTGGGGAGAGGCAGGTGAGAGCCTTGACATTAGCTGATACACTGGGGTGGGGACTGAGGACCCCAGAGCTGAAAAGCACCTGCCACTGAAACTTGAATGCTTCACCAAGGATTGAAAGAAGCTCATATCCTCTATAAGGTGAAGACACAGGAGTGCAAGCCCTAACACAGTCCTTGGCAAGCTCTAGAAGAGGTATGGCATACAGAGCCCAGTTGGGTGGGTTTTATTTAATCAGATAGTTTTTGACAGACCTATGAAATCCACAATACCAAAGAAGGAGGGAGAATGGGCATGGCAGGTTCTCCCAGAATCAAGAAAACACTAGGGGAAAGGACCGTAGGATGCCATCAAATGTACTTTGCAACTCTACAGCAGAATCAACTATGCATACATGATCCGAGGGAAGAGCTTTTCCTAGCCTGTTGTTAAACATCACCAGTAAAGGAAACCCCACACCCTCAGGAGTACCACACTCCCCTCCCACTATGTGACCCAGTATGTGAAGAGCTAATGTGCTAACTTCATAAGTTCTGAGATAAGTGAGACTGCTGCAACAGTGGGTAATTTTAATGAGATGTTACCGAGTGCATGAGACCATCCTGAAAACAAACAGGAGAGACTGTGCAAATAAAGATATCTTCCAGTTTTAAAATGTTCTGTGCCTTCTCATTTTATGTGCTAGTAAGGATTCTGTGGTGAGTTGGCAATAGCAGATAAAGTTGATAAAAAAGCCTTTGGCTCAAAATTAAAGCTAATTCTGTAGTTAAAAAAAAAATGTAAAATAAAAAGATGGCAGGTTAATTGTGATAACATCATTAAATTCGTACCCAGTCCTCAAAGCACATCATAGTTATTTAGAGGCAAGTGATCTGGGGAATCAGAAATGCAAGTGATTATGGCATTTCACCTCTTGGGGTCTGTTTTGCAATGAGACACAAATAAACTGAGTTTGGCAGTCAGAAATATTCTCTGACAAAATATTATCCTACATCCCCAAGCTGATTAAAGGAACGAGCTGGAAGAGAGGGGTCAGTGGGTAGGCACACAGTTAAGGAATAGATAAGATGAGAGAAGACAGTGCTTGAGTGTATGTAGTCAATATCCTGGAGCTAATAAAAGTTCCTTATTGCAAACAGCTTCCTCTGCACGGCTTTTCACATCAGATCTCAGCAGCTAGTGCTTATCTTTGGCCACTTGTTAGATTAGGTCACATAGCAGGTAGCATGCAGAATCTCACATCTAATTCTCCATGTGGATCCAAACAAATTCCCTACAGCTCAGAGAAGGAACAGATAGGCAAGGAAAGACTTCTCCATCCAATGTTTCTACTTTTCTGGCAGCTGTCAAGAGAGCAGTGACAAGATTTCTGGTGTAGAGAGGTGCTGAAACCTCCATGCTATCTGGACAACGTACAGGTTTTATCCCTTGTCAGCAGTCATATTAGTCTTCCCAGGGTACACTTTAACCAGAGCTATCCCCAGAAAAGAATGGGAAGAGGAAAATGTTTTATGTAGTTACAGCCTTTGACCCTCTCATGCAGGCTGGGGATATAAGCAACACACCTACACTAATATAACAACTTTCTCCTGACAATAGGTTTCAACAGTGACTGCATCTAGGTCCAATTAACTGGTAATGAGAACTGGTTGCCAGCACAGGAGGGACTAAATTCTTCTTTAACATCATTAAACATGTAACAGATGACGTTTCACCAAGCCTCAAGTTCATGTTTGGCCCCACGCCTGCTCCTGACATTCAAACCATTCCCAGCAGCAGTGGAGGGGCACAGTGTGGGGTCTGCTGATGACAACCACTGTCATGAGTAGGACGTTTCTCTTGTGTGAATGGACTATATGTCTCTTCATGGCCTCCTACCCCATGAGTGCTTTCAGCCTAGTTGAGATAAAGGGAAGAAGGCACAAAGCCAAATGCTGTGCTTTAGCAACTTGCCAGGGGCTTGGGCTTACTCTAGCTGAGCACTACAAAGGCACTCTTTGGTTTGGTGGGGTTTCTAGCCATTAGCTCCTCTCTTCAGCATAGCATCCAGTTCAGTAAGCACCGACACTTTCCCAGTCAGGGAAAGTTGAGCATGGACAACGTGTGGGATAAAGAAAGGTAGGTTTTGAATGTGGTCCCTGTCCAGAGAATACAATGGTGCCAAAGGGAGGTCTTTATGATCTAAAGCGAAGAAAACAGCCCTAACTAACCCCCCACGGGATCTACCAAATAAAACTACACCTAGCCTTCCCTCTGCCTTTCCATTGCCCTGCACGTCCCCTGGGGGACCAGGAACTCCTTGCCAGCAAAGCCATACAGGGACTGGCAGAAAGCACCTCTGGCAGAACACAAGGAGAACAACACAAGATAGCCAATATATTGACTTTGCTGAGTCCCCTCTTGTTTTAAATCAATAGTGTATGACATCTACAAGGGGAAACTGTAAATTTAATTTTGTCCCCTGCAGTGCAATTCATATCTTTTTTGCCGGTAACATAATGAATGTGTTTGCCCTCCAGACCCCCTGCCCAGTAGACCAATTTAAGGATAAAGGGAGAGAAAATAGCAAAGTACAATTAGGGAGGTCGATTAATACTGGATTAATCAGTAGCTCAGATAAAGACAGCTTTACAACATTTATACAGAATGGGCAAGGGAGAGAGGGAGCCAACAAGCTTGCAGAAGGAACAGAGAATCAGATCATTTTTCTTAGCAATAAAAACCTTACAGTTGACTTGAAGGTGCACAATGCTTGCTAAACAACTGATAGAGCCTTGCATCACCTGCCAGCATAAAGCCACAAGACTCCAAGATGCCCTGCCCTACTTGATGCTCTGCCCTAAAGGCTGGAGATACACAAGTTAAACCTTGCTGAAACTTGGTAGGCTTAATTGCTGCTGCAAAAGCTACTTGAGACTGTCACCGTAATAGTCAGAGTGAGCATGAGCTTGGAATTGCTAAGGAAACCTTGCTGAATATGCAAATGGAAAACAAACAGTGAGGATAGAAAACACGACAGCATGCTGAAGCTAACAGAGAGAGGAGCACTGAAGAGCAATGAAGAAGACCCAGCAGATGGGGAGCCAAGGGAAAGGGTTTCTTGCATCAGGGTTCTTGCTGCAACCAAGCTGGAGCAGTGAATGAAGAAACAAGCTCTGACTGTGTGCTCCCTGCTGCACAACAGAAAGCAAGACTTGATACGTTCTTGAGAACAGACAGACCTTGCCAAAGAAACCTGACTTCACTGCCAATTTCTTTTTCCAGCTGGCATAACAAACAAAGCTCCAAATTTGTTTGGCTAGGTAGATAGGGCAAAAGGAATAATAATATTTTTGGCCAAAATCTAGTGACAAACTTTGCAGATAGGTCTTAGCTTTACAAAGAGCTGAAGAAAAACAGAACAAACCAAAACAACAAAAAACCCCCAGAGAGACCAAAAAACCACTAACTCACGAACCTGTAAACACAAGATCCAAATGTCAAGGGATTTGGGTCTCTAAAGGCATAGGCTAGAGCTTTCAGTTCATGCCTCTCTACTTTGTGGTTACAAAGGAACTGCTAATCCAGTGTGTCTAGCAAGACTTCAGTGCTTCTGCTCTCTGAGTTAAAACCAAGGAATGCAAAAATGCATGGAAATAAAAATTAATCAGACTCTCAGCTCTCAGACAAGGCTTCAGAGAGGGCTTGACAACAGCCTTGCTGTTTCTGAATTTATCTGCCCTGCTCTACTTTAAAACAGCTTATTTTCCTGCTTTAACTACCTCTTTAAAACACTCTCCTACATCCAGCTTCAGAGGCAGCTCCCTATGGATAGGCATTTTTAGATGGACACAGTGTGATCTTTACCAGTTGCTGCAAATTGGCTCTGAGGGCACCTTTACATGTCAGTTCTGCCTATTTTCTCTACAAACAGAGACAGGGATGGAGAGGATGAGAGAAAAGGGCTTTACAAATAAAACAAACAATAAGAGAGCGGAAAGCAAAGTCACAGCAGAGTTATGCATTCAGACCTGAAACTGGAGCTCCTCATCTCAGCACCATAAACACTCTCCCTGACATCAATTACAGATGCTGATCAGACATGCATGAGGGGAGCTACATGCATACACACATCTGCAGTTTGAGCTGTTTGGGAGTGACCGGTTTGTGACACTCCCCCCAGATCATAACTGACAGCTAACAAGCTGTGGGGAGGCAGCACATAATTGAGCATGAGAAAAACATGGGCACCACTTGGTTTTACTTGAATGTAAACGAGCAATGGGCAAAGCAGCTCAGGGTCAGCCCCCTCCTCTTCAATTCATGCTGGTATCCTCACATTCACCAAACTTTAAAGACAGGTAGAATGAGGGAAAACCACATGCATATTCAGACTCATAACAACATTATATTCTGGTTACAGGTACCAATCTATGCTCTGCGATAATCCTTGAGGCAAGACTGAAGGGAAACATTGGGGTTAGGATCAGAGAGAACAGAGATGGAAAAACCTCACAAGCACATAGACTTTGTAATGGCAAAACATAGCTGATCTCCACAGAGAAACTGTTCGGTTTCAGCTCAGTGAAAATGTTGCGCATCATACTAGACAGTGGATGCAGTCACTGCCTCTGTGACTGGAGCAAACTGTATTGTCAAAGATGGTGCTACAGTAGAGCTTGGATGAACAAAACAGCTGTATGCAGCCTGTGCAGGGGTACTGCTGGCATCAGGGACAACAATAAGGAAGCGAAAGCCCCAGATTCGATGTTTGATAGCAATACAGGGTTGGGTCATACGCTAGTACCGAAGTAAGGACAGAGAGCTAGTGGTTATATCTGTGTGAGAGGAAATTTAATAGTGTAATGCCACTGCTGCCCTTGCACCTCATGTCAGTGCTCATTCCCTTGTCCACACAAGGAGCTATGCACAGACTACTCATTTACAGCCCAGCACCATGTTCTTAACATTGCCTGAATTGGCAGCTTCTCCTTCACCTCTGAACTTATGGGTTCAGTTTAAGGATGATTATGTGGAAATGATTTAGGGAGAACACGACTTTTCCCTCCTGCATATATTACTATGTGGGAAAAGCAAACTCTTCTCCACTGCCCTCCATCTCTCTGTCTAGCTCTTGTTCCTCATGTACCCACCTTCATCCGTCCTTACACAGCAATTAGGTTTTGTAGAGTTTTGTCCTTCCAGGGCAATCTGTTTCCTGCCCCTTTTGAGAACGAGCCTAACACACTGATTAAACACTTCTTGGTCTTCACAGTCCCACACTTTCCAGCACTGACAGTTTAATTTTCAGTCTCCAAGTTTTTCTGATTCAAAAAATGCCAGATTGTGCATTGTCATGGCTAAAATCAAATTGTTCCCATTTATTTTCCAGAGTTGGACAGCTATCTGAAGACTTTTTTTTTTTTTAAGACCCAAGAGATTATTCCCTGGTATCTGAGGTTGCAGTTTTAACTACACTTGACATCAACAGATTCTCCAGAATGAGCCATTAAAACAATAATAATTATTACTTTTTTTTTTCTGTTAAGAAGTATTCAAAATTGCTTCCAAACATATTCACCTTACATATGATTGAAATGCAGGCACTTCTTCTGCAGAATGTGACCATCAGCCAAACAGCACGTAACTACCAACATGATTACCAATGGTGATTCAGGTTAAGAACCCAAAGTACCGAAGAGAAGACAGAAAGAGAATATAAGCAGAAGACAAACATTACTCTGGTATCTTCATTCTTTTTGGAAGGTTGCTGAGATTTGGTAACAACCACAGTTGGCAAGGGCTACTATTTCACTTCTATATTGGTGGATAATACTGTACCTGCTAGTATTAGGTGAACAGAACAGTAAAAGAAAATGCTCTTGATTTGTTAGCAGTTTCAAAAATAAAAGAACTAAGTTTGAAAGGCTGTGATTCATGCACTCATGGCACTTGTGAGCATTTGACTACTTGTGGGGTGTCAGTGAAAATTTGTGAACTGCCAAGGTTTCATGCTTTGTAACATGAAGGCTGACTCATACCAGAGAGCAAGCTCTTTGTTAGTTATAGGACTGGTCAAAAAAATTAAAATAAATTAATTCCACTGCATGCCACATTTATTCCTATATTTTATCACAATCTTTTAAACTTTTCCTTTTCTTGCAAGAAAGAGCCACTCCTGAGCAGACAACGTTCTTGTCACTAAGTTGTTTGGGACATGCAAGATACAGGTACATGTCTCTGCCTGATTTCCATACAAGGGTTTGGCCAGAGTTTTCTACAGCCCAAACAAGATCCCCACCCATTAAGTTACTGGCCATTTTGACCACATCTGTCTCTTACCCTTTGCCCATAATTTAAATGCTGAGCCTGAAAAGCTGAAGATCACTGCATGTACAACCATACATTTCTGTAAAAATGTTTCCATTTTGACATATCAGTATTTCAGACGGAAAAAAAATCCCAACAATTAAAGTAAAAAAAAACTGACCAATATTTTAGTTACCCATTTGAGAAAGACAACAATTAGCAAGATATTCAGTTAACCAATAAAAGAGTGCAAACACTGAGCAAGTAATGATTCATTGAAGCAAACACTTTGTAAAGAACAGCTGGAGGCCTAAAAATTGCTCTTTTTAGTGAGCACTTATCAAGCACTAAAACAGTGGAAGAAAATCTGAAGCTGCTTACAAACAAATTGCTTATCACACAGTGACAATGCTCTAACAGCCCTCTGCATTCCTCATATCCTTATTTTACCACTGCCACCTCTGAGTGAAAACTTCCGCCCATCCCAGGTGCTGCATGCTGTAACAACAGCAGAACCCAGCCCTGACAAATCGGATTTGTAACTAATACTTCAGGCTCCTTTAACATTGGGTTAGAGGGTCAGTAGCGGCTTGTAAGGGCACAGTGACACTACTGAATCAGCCCATGCGTTACCCTGACTCCACTGATCAAGCCTCACAAGTATCATCACTCTTGCTGGAGTCTACCACAATAAATGTCCTGAGTCTTTGAAGAGAAAGAGACACAGTGGTGCACATTAAAATGGAGCTGCCAGGGAGCCTGTGGGCATGGGCCAAGGGATTTTATCATCCTGCTGAGAGCAGGCTAATACCTCAGGCCCTGCTTGCAAATCTGGGAGTTCTCTTGGAGCACACACTGAAAGATCAAGTCTCGTGCCATAATCTCCCACCCCAAACCAGACAGTACTCTATCAGTGTCTACCAGAGAGGCCAGGTTGAGTTTGTACCACTTTGCACCTATATTCTACAAAGTAAAACTGGCAAACTACAGAACAGCAGATAATTAATTAATGCTCGAGCAACATGTTGGAAAGATGTGAAATGCTCTCACTGTACGAAGAGGTTGCTCCAAAGTGCCCAAGTGAAGAGAGACTGCAGCTGTGCTCAGGCCCCTTCTGCCTGCATGCATCAGGCTTAGTCATTTGCTATTTCATCCCGGCTGAAGGGACTCAGGTCACTTGTCACCTAAGGCTAGCAAAGCTTGATTCTTTGCCGAGTTGGAGGAAAGAAGAGGTTGTCCCTAGAGTGCAATGAGAAGACCTAAGTGAACATTTAATTCTCTGTGATGACTGTGTAGGAAGCCAGGGGTTGGTTTAAATCTTTTCCTGGCTAAGCCTGTCTTAGATGCCTGGGCAGGTGGACATCTGAACAAGGCCCCTGGCTGCTGTCTTTGTGAATAATGAAATTAGCTCTGTCTTTGGCATTGCTGATCTATTTATGGTCTGGATGAAACACATTTAAATGTGACGTGGGGATTGCTGAGCAAGCTGCTTGGAATTACATGTGCCGCTGCTGCCTCTGACTGATGCTTCATCTCCTATCCAGGCAGAGGCTGGAGAAACAAATGATATACGCTCAGGAACTGACGTCCAACAGCCGGGGAAATGAGAGGGACCACAAACCTCAGTGCAGAAGTTGTGGGAGGAAAACAATTTGCTGTGTTTCCACAGACAGAAGAATTCAATAGAAGAATCTTATTCTTGAATTCCTGTTTATTCCTCTGTTGTTTTCCTGGTGTTTCACTGATGCTTCTCTGGCCTTGGAGGCTATTAAGCTTCACCTGCTCTCGTCAGCAAATGAGTCAGCAGAACATCTCCACACTTTCATGACTAGCGAATAAAGCCTGTGCTTTTATGAGCCGGTGTCAAGAACAGAAGAGCAGACTGGGAAGAGTAAAAGACCACACTCAAGTCCAGAAGGAGAATGAAATGCCATTGAAGGTGATAATCCTGCGATAGTGAGGAAATCAGATTTGTTCCTCTTTCTGTGGGTTTAGGGCAATTTTGGTGTCAAACACAAGAACAACTCTCAGAGCCCTTCTCCTCATTTAAATCTGCGTCTCAGCCAGAGATTATTCCTCACCACCCGAATAAACCAGAATGGGAGCTAGCTGGGTGTTAATCTCCTGAGGGCTCCAATACAAGCCCTTGCTCAGCACCTCCAACACAGGAGTGGACCAACGAGCTCTCACTGTGTTAACAGAAGCTCTGCTTGGACAGCAGCCCCAGTTACCTGCAGCGTGACCTCTGCAAATGGCTCACAGCTGTGTGTCTCCTTGGTGGCCTTTTCAGAAAAGTGACAGAGAGGACATCAGAACCACCTCTCCCTGCAGCTGCTGCCATGCAGAACCTTGTAGCAACAGCTCATCTTAATAGCTGCAGGTTAATATGTGTCATATTCTCCTCAACTTGTCTACGACCACTGCAAAGGCAAATGCAGAAGCAAGCTCCCTGGGATGGCCATCTTGTGTGCACAGAAATAAATACTGGGGAAGGGGAGGGGGCAGCGTGCGTGACTGTGTGGCAGCACGCTTGTGAGCAAACGCAGGTGGGTGTGTAAGGGAATGGCAGTAATACAAGCATGGTGAGCAAGCGCAGCTGGGTATGCTTGGGGTAGTGATGGGAAGATACACATGGATAGGTCCAGAAGGTCACTAAATCCAGGTAAGGGTGTTCCCATGACTGGTAGCAGGAGTGAGAGCAGATGAGGGTAACGTGGAGGGTGGTGGCTGCGTGGGCTAAGGTGCACAGAGTGAGGAGTGGCAAGTGCTTTGGGTAGTGTGACGGGGGAAAGTATGAACACGCAGCAGGATTTTTTCCTGATCCTTCCCCCATAAAGTGCTGCAGTGAAGGTTAACCTGTTTGCTTGTGGGCCTAAGTTCTGAAAATGTCTTTTCCCTTGAACATTTCCAACACACAAAAGCTGATTCTTTAGTCTGTGTGGAGAGGAAGAGGAAAGAGGATGGGAAAGAGTGACAGAGCTCTGAAACGTGCAAATTCTGAGAGTAATGCAGAACATCAGGGCTGAACTGTTATTTGCAGAATGGTACCCAGAATGCTTTGCTCTGCAACTTTGCTCTTAAATGCTGTACTTTTAGAGGTCACCCTAACCTAATTAAGTCTCTGTATCTGGTTAAGGCACCAGCTGCACAATACATGTGAGTTTGAGGATGGCTGAAACCAAGAGACGTGTCCTACATTTGTTTCTCTAGCCATGACTGAGCTGACTGCGGGGAGATTCAGTTTGGTCAATTGCTGGGAAACCAGATTTGTCTTTTGGTACAGTTGTGCAGCCTGTGTGGCTGGGAACATGACATTTGCTGTTAACTCCCAGCATGCCAAATGGAGAGCCACAGACAGCTGTGGTGCACCATTCAGTTCTGGCCCTTCAGGAGGTGACTCTGAATACGTATCTTGTCTTTGCGTTCCTGTTGGAAAACACCATGGGCTTGGAGACACTTCCATGTCAACACGCTTGCCAAGATAAGAGTTCTTGACAAGAGGAATTTCATTGTCCTCAAAAGAGGAGGACCAAGAGCGTACAAGACAGAGTTGACTGTAACGCATTGTTCAACTTGCTTAGCATTTGTAGGACGTGCACAGGGACTTTTGTGTGGAGCACAACAGTCACATCAGGGTGTCCCTTATGTCTCATTTGCACCAGTTAGCTTGGAGCAGATCTTGACATCCCTTTTGTCTCAGCTGGCGCTGCCTTCTGCCCAGGACAAACAAGAAACTACTAGTACTGTAATATCGGGTTTTTTGTTAGGAGATAGCTCAAGAAACCCTCTCGGCAACCTTGCATAGCAACTGTGGGGCAGTATTGTTGAGAAAACAATGATATGACCACAGTCTTAAGAGGCTCTGCATTAGGATGTACCAAAATTGTCCTGTCAGAAACATACAGATGATGCACTGAACCATCCTGGAGAAAGGAAATGGAGGGAATGGACAATTTCATATAATCAGCTTCCTTGCAGCAGTTTCCTTCTCCTTATTTATAGCCACTCTGTGATTCAGGCAGGCTGGAACTGAGAGTGCAAACATGTTTTCTTTGCTCCAGGCTCTCCTTGGACTTCGTTTGCACAGCAAAGCATCACCCAATGCCAGAGATTTATGATACGCTCAGAGCCCAAACAAGCCTGGCTCTGAACAGCCACGTATACTCCAATTTCATGGTGGGAAATGTGTCCCTAGTGGGTTCCCAAACAGTCCATGGCAGGTTCACTCATCCTGACTGCCGTTGTAAATGTGGAGCTGCAGCTCAGTCTGCTCCAAAGAGGCAAAGACTCAGCAAACTTGAGTTTAACTTTAAACCTAGGAAAAGCTCCTGGATGAATAAAACCTTTTGTCAGCAAAACTCCTGGGCCTAGAGACTTTTAAACTTGCATAGACTCCGTTCCAGTGCCAAATTTTGTAAATCAGCTCTTCAAATTTCATGATTGTAACAGTGGGTTGAGACAAAAATCATAGGAGCCATCCTGTCTCCTCCTGAAGGCTTGTGAAATTCTTGTCTTGGACTCCAAGCTTCACAGCTCAAGTTGCTCTTCATCAGGATGATCCCAGCCTTCATTGCTACTATACGGTAACACCCTCTAAGCTTCTGCCCAGACCATTAAGTTGTTCTCCTGGGACTTGTACAAACAACTTAGCCAAAGGGCATTTCCTGCCCAGAACTAGATTTGGTACTACCTTGCTCTGAGCTTACAGCCATTCACACACCCCTGTAGTGTAATGTATTGGGTCTGGCTGAGATGGAGTTAATTTTCCCCATAGCAGCCCTCCTAGTGCTGTGCTTTCTATTGATAGCTAGAAAGGTGTTGCTAACACACCAGTGTTTTGGCTACTGCTGAGCAGTGCTCACACAGCATCAAGGCTGTCTTCCCAACGTTCCTCCCACATGCACCTGTAGGCTGGGGCTGGGCAAGATCTTGGGAGAGAACATAGCCAGGACAGCCGACTCAAACTAACCAAAAGGATATTCCATACCATATGACATCTGCTTAGCGATAAAAGCTAAGAGAAAGGAGGAGGAAGGTGGAGTATTCATTATTTATATGTCTTCCAGAACAACTGCTATGCGTACTGAAGCCCTGCTTCCTGGGAAGTGACTGGACATCGCCTGCTGATGGGAAGTAGGGAACAAATCTTTCATTTTCCTTTGCTTCTAAACACAGAATCACAGAATGTTAGGGATTGGAAGGGACCTCGAAAGATCATCTAGTCCAATCCCCCTGCCAAAGCAGGAACACCTAGATCAGATCACACAGGAACGCATCCAGGCGGGCTTTGAATGTCTCCAGAGAAGGAGACTCCACACCCTCTCTGGGCAGCCTGTTCCAGTGCTCTGTCACCCTCACTGTAAAGAAGTTTTTTCTCATATTCAAGTGGAACCTCCTATGTTCCAGCTTGAACCCATTGCCCCTTGTCCTATCACTGGATGTCACAGAGAAGAGCCTGGCTCCATCCTCCTGACACTCACCCTTCACAT
>VZTO01022998.1:2523-33146 GCA_013400615.1 Syrrhaptes paradoxus | reverse complement strand
AGGACCCATGGATTTATGGGTGTCCAGATTACTTAACCTCTCCTTAACCCAGTCTTCATCTACCAGAGCAAACTCCTCCTTTGTCCTGACTTTCTCCGGGGCTACAGGGGTACGGGGCTCCTCAGGACAGCCTCTGGCGGTATAGACAGAGACAAAGAAGGCATTCAGTAACTCTGCCTTCTCTCTATCTTCTGTCACCAGAGCACCCACCTCATTCATCAGTGGGCCTACATTGCCTCTGGTGTTAGCCTTATCTGCAACACGGCCTTTGCTTTATTAAACTGCCTTTATCTTGATCCATGAGGTTTTTTCCATCTTTTTTTTCCTCTCCCTCCACCAGCCTGCTGAGGATGGGGAAGACAGAGTGGCTTGGTGGGCACCTGGCATCCAGCCAGGGTCAACTCATCACATGCAGACACAAGTCGCTCATTCCTCAACTTATCCCCACACCTACCACAGCCCACAAGTGATAAGTGAATTTATAAGAAGAGGAGTCTGTCCATCTCTTTTTTTTCAAAGCTGGAGAGAAAAAGTAATGATCTTGTTCTGAAAGAAAATCAAAGGCTGCCGACAACAGCATGAAATGTCAGCTCTTTTAATTTCATTTATTTATTTATTTTATCCAGTTGCTTTAATCCTTAGAGTTTAAAGGCAGAAAGGCAGAGAATGAATGCAATGTGCTGGAAAATGAAGAACATGTGACAGTATCAAAGAAGGAAACCAAAGGAAAGGGTGTGTGTGTGTTGGGGGAGCCTTGTTAGGAGACACATTAAGGCAATCCAGCTGATAGATGAAGCCTTTTATAAATTAAGAGTAAAGTCTTCATGTCACTCTCTTTCTTTTTTTTTTTAACTGTTGTCTGTCTCTCTTTCACCTCCCCCTGCTTTCTTTTCCTACCTCTCCGTTGTGGTCTCCTTCCGCAGTTCCCACCTCACATTTGAACTGGAGGGCTGCTGTGGCCGTGGCATTACAAAGTGTCCATCTGCCCTGCTGAGGACAGCAGAGTCTTTGCTTCAGCATGCCATGGTGGTACCTGCCACTGTGGGACCATCCAAAGAGACTAAAATGCACCTTATTCCAGTCATGCTGGGATGCTGGTTCACCTCAGTCTCTCAGACCTATAAACTTGGCATGGAAACTCAATCACGGGCAACAGGAGCCTGGCCTCCAGAGGATTTTGGCACCAGGGTGGGATAAACGCAGCAGAGAAAAGTTGCTGTGCTATACACAGAAGTTGCAATCAAGAGGTAGGTAGCAGGAAAGCAACCCAGAACTGCCTTTTATCATCAAGAAAGGAGCAGAAAGACAAAGAAACCAAATCACCACATTTTTCTCTTTCTGTCACAGTTTTCACAGCCCCAGGAAACAAATCCAGTAGAGAAACTGCTGCTGGGTACTGTTTATGATGAGATTCAGCAGCAGTGACTCAGTTCTCAGTCTCACATACACACACACACACACACAGGGCTTATTATTTGTGATCTTTCTACCTAACACATGTAAATGTCAGGCCTGCCTCCTTTAAAGACTCTTGGGCTCGGTCAAACAAGAGAGTTTTACGCAGACCCAGTTTCCACCAGTAGCCTTCATGCCTTGCGGCAGCTGCTGTCTCTTAGCAGACATCACACAGCACAGCCTCACCCATCAGCACACGCTTCTGGCTCTGGTGGCGTCCAAACAAGTTCACACACCAGCAGAGGCCAAGCTGTGAAGTCTCATGGCTTGGTGGCAAGCAGAGCTATTTTGTCTCCCCCTTCCAGGGATCATACCTTCAAGAGCACAAGAGAGAGTTCAAATTCCACCCTCAGCCAGCCTGAGACTTACTTGACCTCTATACCCAGCAGTGTCCCTGTAAGGTCCCAAGGCCACAGACCCATCGTTCAGAGATACGGAGCCAAGTCTGCTGAGTGACTGAGCGTTGCTGGCAGTGGCTGAGATGGACGTGTTGGAACGAGACCCGCGGGCAACCCCAGCTCCTCCCTCTCCAGAGAAGCTCTTGGGATAGGGACCCGTGAAGGCAAGAGAGTTAGCACACACAAGGCAGGTACTTTACTTCTGTCAATATTGGGCCTCTGAGTGAACCACTTTTAACCGCACTTCTGTCTCTCCGATAGCATGGGGAAACATGAGACTCTAGCAGCACAAATGGGAATGACTGGGGTGCAATCAATGGATCAGCAGTTTCTGTGTTGAGGCTGCTGGGCTCTGACCAGTCTCTCTGGTTTTGTAGTTCCTGGGCTGTGTTGCTTAGGATCTGTATGCAAGGTTTCCCAGTCCTAAAGTAGACTAAGCAGACATCAGAGACTGATAATTTCACTAGAACAATAATAAAACTGGTCAGCCTCACAGAGGGAGAGCAAGCCTTAGATCATTAATTCTTGCAAGGTGCAAGAGATCTGAGATCTTTGTATGAAAGGTGTAATAGCCCAGAACACTTAGTATTCCAAGGCTCAGTTTCTTTTCCCAGTCCTAAAGGAACAGGAAAAAAAGAAAGAGGAGAAACCCGACTACAAATGCCACAGAGCAGGTACAAGTCAAGTTGGACTTGAGATGACAAAAAGGGCCACGGGAAGGAGAATGGAGGGAGGGACTTGTCCCCTCCAAGACTGGAGCAGAAATGCAGAGTGCACCAGAAGCATGCAAATACATGCTGGCAGTACCCGGGTACCAGTCCTAGATCACAGGTCACACTTCAAGGCACAGGGGGAGACATGTAATGGATACCATTTACATGTCAGACATTTTTTACCGTTTCAATTCTGATTTAAAAAACAAAAAGTGGGAGACAAAATTTTCAAAACTCAGTGACTGTCAAGCAGGAGTCTGAAACAATTAAATGTGATACTTAATTAAATATCTATACTCCTGTGGAATGCAAGATTTACCTTCTTTCTCCTTTCTAGTAGACGAAGCCCAGAGATAAAACCTCCAAATTATGAGTAATTATACTCTGCTGAGAAACGTGATGGAGTGCTACGCTCCAGAAAACTTAACTAGGCCCCAGAAAATGTGGACTCGACACTTACAGGGTTTTCTTATTATTATTATTGTTGTTGTTGTTATTATTACTATTACTATTTTCCCCAACACTAAAATTCTTCTTGGCTTGTTCCCAGAGGGAGATAAACAGCATGTGCCTGCATTTTAATGGAAATAAATGTGGCCACTCTACCTTCCTGATGCATGAGTTCAAATGCTTTGTGCTAGGGGAACTGTTGAAAGCAGGCATACTTCAGTGGATACTGGGGAAGGCTGTAGGGCCCATGGGTTTTATTCAGGAGATAAGCACAAACGCAGGCCTTGGGGCTGCATGATCAGGGCTCAGCTCTGCCACTGACTTTGTATGTGAACTTGGACAGGTTACTTAGGTTCCTGCGCTTTGGTTGCTTCCTTGCAAAGCAGGAGTAATAGCATCACTCATACTGTTCCAGGTTCATGGTAAAAACAAAGGCCTAAAAGTTTTCAGGCATGGTGATAAAATGGATCAGAGGGTGATGTAAATACTTCATACAAGGTGAGAAATGGGCTAGAGAGTTTTCCTATATTGCCTAATTAGATGAAGCTGCAATCAAAGACCAGGTGCAAAAAATCCAAGTGAGGAACCAAAATCTTAAGTCTTTCAGTTAGTATCATCATTTACTGTGTCCAAGTGAAAAAGGCTACGAAAAGAATATGAGAAGGCTATGCTTTCCTCATCTGTATTTTACTGCCTTAATGTGGATAAATGATTGTGCATGGAATGGGACACTGGAGTGGAGAAAAATGTCAGGCATGGCCCAGGTCATAAGAGAGCCAAAACTCAGGTTGTGGATTTCAACAGTTTCAAATGTGATTGGAAGTTACTTGGGGAAAAAAGAAAAAAAGAGCATTGATGACATCCCTGTTGATGTGAACAGGGATCAAAGATCCATTTGCCTCCCAGGGGGCCATGGAGACAAAGCCTGACATAGCACAGAACAGAAAAGCTGTCGTACAGCTTAAACAAATAGTCTGTGTAATCTGTGTAGCCTTGTGTCTTGCCTCCTACAGTGACCGAAAGCTGATACCAAGGGAAGCCTAGAAGAAAAGGGGAAGCATGCATGATACTTTCCTTCAGTGTTCATCCACCTGCCAGCCACTTTCAAGCTCCATGAGATTTAGATACATTTAGTTGTAGATAGGTCATACTGCCTGTTCCAGGGATTTTGGTGGGCACACTCCAGGCAGACAGCAGTGTAAACAGAACCTCCTTCTGCCTGCAGCAGGGGTCACGCGCTCAATAGTTTTGGGCAACTGTGATAAAACACAATTCCCTAAGTTGTAGCTCAAGGTTTGTTCTCAGCTTGCTTTGTGCTGAGGTTTAATATGAAGGTAGCATGAAACACCCGTCTCATCTTATGGTGCTTCTCTCATGTTTTCGGTACCATCTTCTTTACTGAAGATGTCTCTTGTAGTTTAACTGACTTCCCCGCCACTCCAACCTTGTCCAATACACAGGACTTTGTAAGGAAATACCTCTGCATGTGCACCTTATCCTTACTGCAGACCTCAAGCCCCTGTGAGTTCTCTGAAAGCACTGCCCCTGACCTACTAAAAAGGTAGAGGATAAACTTGGAAGGCTTTGTTCCCCCCCTCCCTGATTTCCTGTCACTTTGCAGGCTGAGGCAGCCATAAACCACAGGTTTAGCTGTGGGACTTGGGGCACGGGGTGAAGGAGAAGAAATGTCTCCTTCTGGGCTACAGCACAACATCCTAATCATCGTCCACTCTTTGGAAGTCAGAGGGTCCACTGGGCTTGTCCTTGGGCCTTGCCAGGACAACAGTGGTACTTGGGAGCATTCCCTGATACTGCCTTCTGCCAAAGCTGTTTGCTGGACTAACTTCTGGCGTACACCAGGAGTGCACACTATGTCCAAATTCACCTTTGTGAATGCCCAGGTGCTGTGGCTGTGGAAGTTCCAGAAGGACTGGATTAAGTCCTGCCTGCTCACTAGGTTCCCCTGCCACATCCCATCAATATCCACTGACTTGTCGTCAGTTGTTGTGAAAAGAGAGCCTTCTCCCTCCTCTTGGGGTCCTGCTCTGCTACCAGGACTCAAGCCAATCTCATCATCAGGGCACCTTAGCATATCTTCATTCTGTAATGACACCTCATGTCTTCAAATTACACAGCCTGGCACCCCCCCACAAGAAACTCGTGTCCTTCATGGTGTTTACCCTTTGAATGCTTACAGTCCCCAGTGGGAAGCACAGCACAGAGGTCTGCCAGGCACAGAAAACTGAAAATGCTTTTCAGGAGAGTACAAAATGCAACTTCTACTACATAAATATATTAATAAGGGAGGGGCAATACCTAGCAAGCCAGAAGAAACAACAAGAATAACAAAAAAGCCTTCAGAGACTTCAGCTAGAGCCACGTTCTTCCCAGGATGCTTGTCTAATCTCTGCTGATGCTAGTTCAAAACACACAGAAGGCACAATCCTCAATGGTGCTGAGCAGACCACAAGAGCATCCTTTGCTCCCAAGGAACACAAAAGGTACTCAGCTCTTAATAGAAATTGCTCATAATGACGGAGCCTCTGAAGTACCCGAGCTGCTCAGATGGGAGGCAAAGCCCCATTTTCTTGCTGAGTTTGAAACTAAAAGCTCTGTTTGGCAGCTGCCATTCAAGTCACGATCAGATCTGGCCTTTCACGAAAATGCAAGCTCATTAAAACATCCGACAGAGCGTCCAGAGCTTCTCTCAGGAGGAAGAGAAGGAGTGAAATATGGTAAAACCCTCAGCTAGTGTGATGAAAAGAGTAATCACAGTGAAAACCAGGGCTTGGTAAGCTGGTTAAATGGCAAACCAATGAGGAGTAGCCACTAAGTGTGGCCACAGGGAGGAGTTCAAGGCAAGCAAGGGGAAGGGATGAAGGGGACCAAGGCTAGAGAGCAGCCACAAAATATTTCCCCTAGCTGTCCTGAATGAAAGCAAACATGGGCATTTACCTTTAGTTGTTTTGAGAGTTTTTTTTCCTTTTTGTTTGTTTTTCCTGCCTCCACAAACACAGCTTGGCTGCTGAACTCCACAGCAGATAAATGATGTAGAGCTGGCGGGAACTTGTGGCCTTATTTAAACAAAGGCTAGATAGAGTTATCTGCATCGATTGAGCCAATGCTTCCTTGAGCACTAATTCAGGCCAAACAACTGCCACTGAGAATAAGCTCAGCTGACCTTGCTGGGAAATGACCAGGCAAGATGGAGACGTAAAGAACAGCTTTGGACACAGGTGCCGACGAGGACACCGTTGCTTCCACATGAATGCTACTTTACATAAGCAAAGAGTGGTCTCAGACCGGCAGAACTATCTCATTACAGCCCTACCCAACAACTTCGCTTAAGATCAGCCCTGCTGGCTTGGAACATGGGCCTCCCTAATCCTTCTTCTGAAAAGGGGCAGTGAAGTATGCTTAGGGTTATCCATCCCTGCAGCACCCTCTCAGCTTCCAGCAATCTGCTCTGAGCAGGCCGGCCTTCATTTTAGCACATACCACATGGGAAAAGGTTTAAGCTGAACTGAATCATCCCACGCACTCCCATATTTCAGTATACGAGATCGCTCTGTTAGACAGCCAGATCACCCAATTAACTCTAGTCAGTAATGCTTCCCTGTGTGCCCACATGAGCTGGGGAATACACCCCGTTAAGCCACACACTTTCTTAACTCCCTTTCAGTCATTACTGCCACTTGGGACTTTGCTTGCCACTTCTGCTGACTAGAGCACTGGAGCCTGAGTCACCACCTCTGATTCATCGTTTTATGCCAGTGTGACTCTTTGAGTTTAATGGGGTAGCAGTGAATCAGGCCCTCTGTATCTTGGCTGGCAACAACTCAGTAACTCCTCACCCTCTGCTCCTTTCCTTCCTGGGGCCTGTAGGAAACACATAAAATGCTAAGCTTATATCAAGAGCTAAGGAAGTTCACTGCAGGGGTGACCAACCCAACCAGATCTTAAGGAATGGAAGCACAACTTGTAAGAAAACCACAGATCAAAGTTTATTTCAAATGATGCCATTTTGCAGAATCCTGTATTTGTAGCCCTGGAGTCCGATCCTTAGCATAATTACTGGTTCAAAGCAAATTTCACATCTTATCAACTGTTTTCAAAGATGTTACCTCAACTGCTGAACAGACGGAAAGTAGAGAGGCACCACGAGTATGAATCTCCAGAGGTCACTCCAGCTTCCCATCACCTTGGTTTCCAAAACACTTGAGATGTGCAGCTTCAGTTTAGCCCTTCTTTGATTGTGATGCAAAAATCACTGCCATGACGACACAGTTCAATGGCATAACTCTCTCCTCTTTCACAAACCCCCTGTAAATCTAAATGAAGGAAGATTGGAAAGTCCTCTTTCAAAACAAGAGGACCTTTAATTGCAGACAAGATGAGAAGAACTCACGCAAAATGTTGGCAAAATCACAAAGTCAAAAAACTCCTGACAGAGAACTTTTGTCTCCCAGCAACAGACAGGGACTTCATCCCTCCTCATCCCCACACACCAGAGCTGCAAAGCTGTGAAGGTGCAATCACTGGGTCAGTGACAAAACCCCTTGTTTCTAAGCACAGTACAGTTCTGAACTACACCTTTAAACATCTGTTTAAGATGCAAATTCAGCACAGGTCTGTGGCAGCCCCTTCCTTGAGTCCCATGTGCTGAGGAGGGCAAGGGAGCAGCCCCTCTGCCCCATGAACTCAATGTAAAAAGGAGGGATGCATGGGGAGGGAAAGGTGGCTTGGTCACAAAGCTGTGTGCGTGTGGCTGCCCATCTCCTTTTTGCTTTTTTTTTTTAGCTAAATATGCAACCAAAAGCTGGTCTGAAAAGCAGTCTGTGTTCCTTCTGCCTTGTCAAACTATTCAAGGGAAATATTATCGCCTTAATTGCTTGATTCCAATTTTCATAATATAGCATTCTGACAACTCCAGAAACAGGGATGCAAAAGGAAGATTAAGAGCGACATATGCATGCCGTCAGCCTTTCGCAGTTGGGAAAGCAAAGCTGAGGACCAGTGCTGGGCTGAGCATCCCCACAGGTTTGCCCACTACTACCTCCGCGCTGCCTCCCGGGGAGCCTTTTCTACCCCTGCAGCCCCAGACACCCGCACACACAGGGTTTCCACTGCCCTCTAGTGGAGTGTGGAGATTTTTTATCTAGGGACTGTCTGGTCCAAAACCTTTCAGAGCATCCTGGATGGAAGAGCTGTCACTCAAAACAGGCACAATATGCTGCATACATTGGGCACAGACACTTGCCCTTTGCCTTGCATCACAACTGATCAAGGGGAGAGCATGGCAAAACCTAAGCCTGGACAAACCGATTCCTCTTTGATCTCATGTTCTACAGACCAGTCCTGATATTTTAAAGATTTGTTTCATTTTCTACTTCACATGTCAGTGCCTTTCTGAATCCAAGAGTGAGTATTAGCTGCTAGAATTCCTAGATACTCACAAGAAAGTCTGTTCTCCTAACGTGTCTGTCTTGACTGCGAGCAGATGTAGGGATTCTAATGGGAGAACAACCTCTTTCAGAAGACCTCCAGAACTACAAGGTTCCCGCAATTACAAGCACAGGACATCTCCTGTGAGCCAAACTCAGTTCCACGTCTGAAATAAAAGAAGTGCCTCACTTGCAGAAGGCAATGAAACCATTTCCCTACTTTGAAAAGCCAACAGTCCCGAAGACTTCCAAACCTAACAGTGGCAAACACGCAGCAGGGTGACAGGGAGGTTTGAATTTTCAGCATAGATTCTGGCCATTTCTTTTTTTACCTACAATGTCTACACACCTTGTTCCAACATGCAGTGCAATCTTGCAGAAGTTATGTGAAGATCACAAGCTGTGTTTTGTGTCTCATGGTTTTATCATACCCTCTCTTCCCGTAAAGAGCAGGCTACGTTAGAGCCAAAGATTTATGTCAAAAGTAACAGAAATGGCACTAATTTCATGGAAAGGAAATGTGGAATTGTGGAAATGTGGATACCTCTGTGGATACAAATGGGATAAAAAACATAAGCTGGACTTTGAATGTGGGTGTGACAGAGGTTGCCTGTACCAGAGGTTGAATTTCATAGCACTAAGGTTTACACACTAACTTTGGAGGCAGCCTGCTTCTAGATTGGGCACTACTAAAGCAGTTTTGAATGGTATGGAACAACCCTCAAACATGGGTACAGTGATATCCCTACAAAGGTATTTGTGGCTTATCCCTCATATATTTATATAGTTATCATGGTACAAAAAAATCAAGGCAGAGAAGCCCTTGGGATACAAACATCCATGAATTTCTGATCTGAATCTGCAGCCTATGCCTGTCTACACGTAACTGAGACACTAAGAGAGATTGTAACAATATAGAATAAAACTAAGAAAGAGAACATGTTCCTGGAGGCAGGATTTTGCTGCTTCTTGACACAGTTTGTTGAAAAGCCATGTAACAGCCAGAGGTTATTCCTGGTCTGGGGTACCTGGGAAAAATGAGCCATGCATCCTGACCAGTAAATTGGGCTCAAAGTTAGGGAAACATCTCTAGTAAGTGTCAGCAGTGGTGCGACCTCTTGACTGAAAAAAAACAACCAGCACACAGGCAGAAGTAAGAAAAATCAGAAGCCTGCTGGCTTTGCTACTTGTAATGAGAAGGTAGACTGCTTTAGCTGGAGTACAGAGGAATGTGCAGTAGCAAAGCATAAGATGCTTGTGGAAGAGTTGCAAACAGTGCTCATTTAGCAGCTGGGTATGAAAAATCAATGAACGGAGATGTGAACCAAGAGGATAAGCCAAGATATACAGAGCAGGTAAGTGGAGGAGTTTTAACAACAGCCAGTCTCAGAGGAAGGGAGAGGATCAGCAGACACTTGAGAATGAGCAGAAACAAATGGGAGGGAGATAATGAAAAGACCAAGCAGATAAATGTGAATGTCAAACAGCAGCAATCACTCTACATCACAGCAAGGAGACTTCTTCTCTCTCTTTCACTCTAAAAGGCATGGGAAATAGAAGGGAAAATTGGACCCTTAACATCTGTGGGCAGAAGGGGAGAGCTACCCTCGGTGGGTTATAGAAGCTGCAACACCAATCCCTGCCTTGTCAGAGTAGGAAGGAGCCATCTTTGCCTCTAAGCCCCTTCTAAGAAAGATCCTTGAGGATTCAGTGTGCGGACGAGACAGGATTGGGAACTTGGGGGAGATGACTATTTAGGACGAAGTTTTTCCAGACACTGTTCAAACCGCCCACAAAGTGCAAACCTCAATAGCTGCCTCCAGAGCCCTCCTCCACTCTTCCAGCCAAGGCCCAGAAGTGCAGAAACAGCACCAAAATGGTGCTTCCCGCGGACAACACCATGTGCATGCTAGCACCCAAAGCAAGAAAAGAAGGGCTTGGGTTTTGCTTCAGCTTGGAGAGAAAGCTCCCCAGTCCCTGCAGCAGGCAGCAATGGCCCTGAGAAAGAACTGCCAGGAACATGTCTTTTAAGGACTGCAGTGGGCCAGGCCTGCAGCTCATATAACGTCACCGGTTTAAAAATGAAATTCATGAGGTGTCTCACGGGCCCTGAGTAATGAAGAGGCTTTAGCAGGCTGGAACCATGGTAGGGCACAAGTAGGGATGTGGTCTTTCAAAGGCTGTGCTTAATTACATAAAAAGGCTGCCAAGAAATTATTCCCATGTTGGAATGAGAGCAGAATGGAGAAGATGCACTGGAAAAATACTGTTCTGAAGTGAGGCCCCAAAACATACACATTCTCATCCCTTGTGCACAAAACTACTGCTGGTCCTGATGTTGTTGTAGTATGTCTGTGGGGAAGTCGGGTTTTATACTTGATGAACCTGTTGTGCTCAGTCTGGGGGAGCTCTGTTATTTTAGGAAGCTGCTAGAATACCCTGTGAACACCCAGGGGTCGATCAGAAGTGGGCCACAGCCAGACCACTGCAGTCCAAACATGTCTCTAAGGCTGAGGAACTTCAACTTGCTACTCAAAATTTGCTTTCGCCCTGCTATCTGTAATAAGCTGAAGCACAGCTCCCCAGTCCAACAACCTCCCCTTCTCATTCACACAGACGCATATACCTATGGCCTTCATCAAGCTCAGAACCGACGATTGCAGACCCTGCATAAAGCATGAGCCTAAGTTATTTATTTCTCTCTCCTTCCCACCCTCAAGCACTCCTTGAAGTACTGTCCTCTCTTGGGCTATGGCAGATCTACCGATACAAATCAGACTGGGACGAAGTGGATAGCTCTCCCTCACCCCTCTATCCTTCCTGGTCTGTTTTCTCTTCAGCTCTCATCTGCAAGGTGCCCTCTCCAGATTGCTCTTCAAAGTAAAATGCTTTCCTCTCTGCCTCTCTCCTGATGCAAAGCATCTGAAACCCTGTTACAGACCTCAAATGCAATGCCTGCTTGGCTGTAACTCACAGTGAAAAATGCCCCATCTCCAGCAAGAGTCTCCCTGAGCCTTTTACCTATCTCAATATGCTGCATCTCCACCACCCCCTCCCTGCTTTCATTTTCAATTGCATGTAATCAGTTTTCAGCTCTTTAACCTTATTCTGAGTGCTCTCTTTTTTAACAATTTGCTATTCCACCCTAAAGCACTCAAAGGGAAAGAAACACACTCATTTTAATTAAATCTCTCTCAGTTTTTTCCCTTTCATTTGCATATTTATTTTTATTTTTTCCCCATTTCCATCCCTGGGGAAGATAAATGAATAAATAAATTCAAAAGGGAGAAGGACATGGAACAGAAGTGGGAAGGTGACTGGGATGCAGATCACAGACATGGGCGGGAGGTGGAGATGAAGACAGCAAAGGGGAGAGAGGGGAGGGACAATCTATCTGAAAGGAAGCTCAGGTATGGCAGAAATCCCAAGGGTGCTCATGAAAACACTTTTAGGAAAGGAAGAAATAGGTAGAGAAGAAAGACCTGTTTTGAAATGTTGAGAGTAATATGTTGATGGGATATGAACCAGCTCCTTAGACTCTAATGTGTATTCCTGAATGATTTCTGCACCTCCATTGGACTTGCAATCTGCATACCCAGTGTTGCACACTTTGGGCTGCTGAGCAGAAGCCGTGCTAGGCTCCTGCACTACAGGATGACAGAGCAATGCCCCTCATTTTGGAAATATCAAAAGAAAAACACAAAACAGTCCAAAGTCTAATGTGAGTGACAAAAAAAGGATGTTTCAGAGTGGGCAGAACTAACAGAGACATTTAAAGGGGAATACCAGAAGTGATTAAGATAGTACAAATGAAGACTTGATCATTTAAAAAAAAAAAAAGAAAAAAGGGCACTCCATGCCCCTGGCATGATCTTTCTTTCCTTTCCTTTTTTCTTTCTCTTTTATTTTAATGTGAATAAACCCATGCAACTTGGCATTTAACTGAACTTGTTCCTGTCTCCTTTCAGTTTCCAGGTTTTGATTTTAATTTGAAGCTGGGAATATGGTATGACCTCCTGTGAACCTAAAGGACATAAAGGATGTCTTCCTATAGTAGTCTCCCTGCTGGTTCTACACATTCTCATTTCATACCTGCTCTTTTCAGGTTGCTTCTTCCCCCAGAATCTATGGTGATACTGGGGTGAGCCTGAGGGAATACAAATCCCTCTATGGAGGACTGCAAGTCAAATTTGGGACCTGCCAACATGGAATCCCTTCGCAATAGCCTGGAAATGTGTTACACCCCCATTTTGCACACAGTTTTGTTACTACTCACACATTACCCGAGGACAGAGTCATCTTCTTTTCTCTGCAAAATGCATGCTGGGGCACTCAGGGTTCTCCTCTCTACTAATGACCAAGTCTTTTCTGCAATCTCTATCCGTCCTGATTACTTCCTTAACTGAGTCTCCCTGGGGCTGCCTACTCTCGGTATGTAAAGAATTTATTATTATTGGTTGTGTTATCTTTGGCTGTTTGTTCTTCAAATTTTTTCTTAATCTCTCTTTTACATCTCAGTACTGCATTTTATGTTCCATCCTATTAGCATCACTTAGACAGAATATCCAATTTTTAAAGAATTCTTTCTCTGACTTGAATAAACCCATATAACTTGGCATTTAAGTGCACTAGTTTCTCTTACCTTTTTGCTTCCAGGTTTTTATTTTGATTTTCATTTGGGGGTATGGTTCTACCTCCTGTGACTCTAATAAGGGATTTTTTTAAAGCACTTTCCCTGCTGGTTCCTTGGGTTTTAATTTCATAAGCTTTTCCCTGCAGGTTGTTTCTGACTAAGTTCCTTTTTTTCCTTTTTTTTTTTTTTTTTTTTTTTTTTTTTTTTTTTTTTAATAATTTTATATATTTTTTTTTTTTTTTTTCTTTTTTTTTTTTTTTTTTTTTTCTTTTTTTTTTATTTTTTTTTTTTTTTTTTTTTTTTTTTTTTTTTTTTGTTTTATTTTTTTGTTTTTTTCCTTTTTTTTTTTTTCTTTTTAGTTTTTTTTTTTTTTCTTTTTTTTTTTTTTTTTAATCCTTTTTTTTTTTTTTTATGCTCTGTGCCACAGAATTTCTGGTTGGGATAAGAAAATGATAGACATTGCTTTATTAGGGTCATTTTCACTCCTTACAACTGTCCTTTCACAGCCAGGCTCTGACTGTAGGTTACCGAAAGCCAAGGCCATACACAGACATTTCTTCCCATCTTTTCAGAAACTGTTAGAATGAGACTCCTTTTACAACTTAGCAGAGAGGTTTTGCCATGGCAAGAAGAGGCAAGGTTTTAGCCAGAAACATGCCAAAGCAAAACATGGCTCAGGAAGCCCATCTAAGAACTTCATTTTGGGGCCCAGTCCCCATGGTCCTCAGCACTTGGGTGTTTTATCCCTAACAGAATGGAAATAACAAAGTAACAGAAAGCAATCCTCACAGGCTAGATCATCTCCCCCTGGCCCCATTCAACTGCAGAGGTACCTTTCCTGTACCATCCTTCCTTTCCTCCAAAGGTTACTCGTTGCCTGGTGAAGGCAAAGCCCCCATCATGTTGCAAGTACCAGGGCACATCCACCAAGCTCTCCCCTCCCTCTCTCCCACTCAACTGATTCTGGATCTTCCTCCTGGACCATTCAGAGGGAAATAAAGGGCACCAGGTCAGATGCTGCCTAATAGCCCAAGATGTCCAAGAGTCTTTCTCCTCCTGCTGTCAATGCCCTTCACACCTCACTCTCCAAACCCGGTTCTCTCAGAAAGCACATTCCCTTGGCACCTGTTTACCAAGCCAGAATCCTTATGTCTGCACACATTTGACAGAGGCACAGCTATTTCTTCTCTTGACTGCCTTTGCCTGTTAGTAAAGGCTCCTTCATAGGGTAGGCCATGTACAAAAAACCACAAGAACATCTTTAACCTTTTTTTTTGAGAAGTGGGCATGCTTTTAAATGGAAGAAAACCCCTGCAATTATGTGGTTCCTACTTAGGGGGGATTTCTTCCACATTCTCCTCACAGACTTGACATTTTTGTTCCTTTCTTTAGCCAGAGGGTTTCAGTTTCTGAGCTTTCACTGTGGGAACACTGAATCAGATCTTTATTTCCTGCCCCATTTCTTAATTTCAGATCAGGTGCAACAGGTTTCCACATTACATCATCTGAGTCAACCTCCATGCATTACCAAATCCTGTGCTTTATCTCAGTAATGAGCTGAACCACAGTTTACACGCTAGAAGCAAACTTTCCAGTTGAGACCCACTTCCAACACAAAAGCTCTCAGACAGAAGAAGTAAGTTAAGGCAAGCACTTCTCGGGCTCACAAGCATCAATCATCACAACCTTGACCTCAGAACACATGACCAGGTATCTGCACATCTTGCTCCACACACCTCGGCAAGGATAGGGAGTCCATACCTTATCCTTACAAGGAGACTTTTGCCCAAGCCCATTATCACAACCCTGATATGGCTCTTCCGTGTCACCATGAATCCAAGGAGACAACACAACACTTGTAGAACCACCTACCCCTTCTTTTTAATGCAAAGTACTTGGCTAGTATGCTTTTTGGTCTGTCCTCAGGGTCCACAGCATTCAGAGCTGAAGCAAAGGATCACCTGAAGGTCACCTGGAGATAGGTTCATGTGCCACGGCTGGACAGAGGTCAGCTGCCTGTGGTCCTGTCCTAACTCATCTCCACTTTCTCGGTTCATCAAAGCTCTGCAAACACTCCATGCCACAAGGATCCATTTAGGAAACAAGGATGAACTTAGGCTGAACTAGGCAACCAACTGGACTTCGACTCTCTGTGCATACTGGGAGGGGGGAACACTCACTAGAAGAAATGTGCATTTCTTTAAGTCTTTCAAAGTGGATTAACAAACATCCATCAAGACTGAAACAGCCTAGTTGCATCTGCTTTGGGGCAAGGCATGGACCAAATGGTCTCTTCCCGACCCTTGCAGCCCCACCATTTAAGGATTCTCTGTCGCACCCCTTCCACATGCCATATCCCAGTGGGTGGCTGGAGCTGACTTGTGGTTTAGAAAATCTCAGGCTGTTTTTTCCAAATTCAGTCTCTTCTGTGGTGAGGATGTAAAAAAAAAAAAAAAAAAAAAAAGAAATAAAGAAAAAAAAAACCCAAAACCCTTTGCAGCTGTCACGGCCGCTCACTGCCTCAGTGCCTCAGAACGCCACTTGGCTCCCGTGCGTTGATGCATTTATTGTACTGGTAATTAATGCCGTTAGCTTTGTAATTAAAAAAAACAACTTTTTGCCTTTATACTTGGGGTGATAATGCTGCAAGTAAAAATTAATTAAAATGAGATGAATTGCCTTCAGTTAAACGAAACGGAAAAAGAGGGAAAGGAGGGGGCATGGAGAGGAGGGGGTCGTGGTGATAGCGAAGAGAGAAGGAGGCAGGCAGGAGCCCTGCTAATGAAGCAAAAAGATGCTGTCGGCATTTTTAAAGATTCTCCTGTTGGCTATGGTACCTTCTGTTGGGTTCTGGGTTAATGGAACCTAAAGCTATAAGTCTGGCAGAGACACTCTTTGAGTCACCATCGCCCCATCTCTTTCATGAGGTCCACAAACACATCCGCCCATGTTTGTTCAAGTCCCTCCTCCTCATCACCTTCCTACCCCCCACCTGGCTATGAGGGGTAATGGGCTGTGAAATTGGCTTTTCTATTATTATTAATTAGATCTGATGTCAGGCTTTTTGTTTTGGTTTGCATCTGGGTTTGTTTTTTTTTCCCTAGCTAAAGTAAGGAAAATACCCAGATCCCTGAAAAAGGGCAGACTCCTTCAAAAGTTGATGCTGGGAGCCAGTCCTAGCAACTGCAGCACACTTTGGGTAGAGGATCAGAGCCACTCTTGCTCCTCTTAGCCAGATGACTTCTCAGCTTAACTCCTTCTGTCCCTCAAAAGAGTCTCTTCTCTGCAGACAGACTAGACAGAGCTAGCAGAAAGGATGAGAAGTAAGCGTGTATAAGAGATGGAGGAAGTCCCTTGCAGCAGAGGAAGCAGACAGCCTCGCTGAATGCAAGGTAAAAGAAACTGAAAGCCTATCATGAGGCAACAGAAACAGAAGCATTTCAGAAAGTCTTGGACAAGAGAGAAGAGTTTTCTTTGGATAGACACAAATGGATCAGATCGAGATCAAAATCCATTTTTGGGAATTATTTTTAATTTTACCACTGTTATGCACATCTCATTTCCTTATTCGTAGTATGTAGGAATTTAGCAGATGAAGGAATAGAAAATGGATAATCTGTCCAAGAGCATCTACCTACCCACCCACCTATCCTGTAGCACCCATTGCTTTTCAACCTTTTCACTTTGAGAACTTCAGAAGTTTCCCTTCTACAGACTGCCTCACCACAGACAGCAGCCTACTTTTCCCTCCAGAACAGCTCCCTAAGTAATACACGGATGCCCATGAGAACTGCTGACTCTAGACAGCAAATAAGAAATCTCTTTCTCTAGATGAGCTATCTATCTACATATACTTGTCTATTCTACAGTTAATCTTATAGTATTTACATGCCCTGGGTCAGGACGAAATGGCTATGAGAAAGAGCAGCAGTACCTGGAAAGTTCCCCTAAGACCTGCACTAACTAAGACCCTATGGCCTGAGTTTAGAACTCCTGATCTGTAAAAACCTACGCAGTTTTACACATCAGCATTGCCTCTCTATTCTCCCGTTTCCTCCTCCACAGTACCTCATCACCATGAGGGCCTGTTTGAGACTTCTGCAAACACACTAAGAACCCAAGTCCTTAGGACCACCCCTCCCATCCAGCCTCTGTAAAGGTTTCACAGTGAAACACAGTCAGACAGACCCTGCAGCAAAAATCAAGATTGAAGTCCTGACTCTTTTCCCAGAAAAGCCTCTGCTGTCGCCAGGTTGAAATTCAGCTGTATTTAGAGAAGCAGGACATATCTATCACCTGCAGCAGGGGGAAGGACTTTGTTCCCATGTAACCTTAAACTCTGACTTCCGGGGTTGTACCAGCAAAACCCACCATGAAGATGCTACTGATTCTGGTGTGGCTGATGGGCACGTAGCACTTTGCAAGCCTGTTCATGACAGGAACGCGCTCCCTTAAAAAACAGCAGCCACACCTGCCCCATGCATGGGGAAGAGATGCATCAACACATGCACATTGTCCACACTTTTGAGAAGGATGATAGAGCTGCAGAGAGCTGCTGGGACTGAGGAAGAGTGAGACCACCTCCCCTCCATAAAAGCTTTCCCTCCTTTCTGTTTCATGTTCTCTTACGTATCCAGAAGTAAAGTGCCCACTACCTGGTGCAAATGAATGGACAGCTGACCTGTCCTCCTAAAAGATTTCAGAGCTATAGAGGACTACAGACTTAAACTAATGCCTGCTGGGTCCGGCTCCTGGTGGCATTGGGGCAGCTCTGGAGGACACACTGTGCTGCCCTGGCAACTCCTTCCCAATTGAGTTCAACATGGCTTGATTTTTATAACTGTAAAATGGGGATAACAATGCTCATTCTTCTTTTGTAGGACACCAGGAGATCTGCTGCTAAAAAACAACATAGCAGAGTGAGTTTTTGGCATCCCAGAGAGATCAATTCAAACTTTGCTCCCACTCTGGACTCCCTCCTTCAGTTTCCCTGCCTATGAAAGCAGACAGTAGCATGCTGCCTTTTTGCAAAGGTGAGGCTGGATTACTGATTGAGAAGGTGGAGCCACAACCATAAGCTGAATTCATCCTGGTGTAACGTCACTGAACCAATGGAGTGAAGCCATGAGTGACTTTGTCCCTTCATCAGAACTGAGGCATTGCCTTGACCTTTGCAGGCTATTCAGGCTGTTCACTTCGGGTTATTTCAGAATTTCAGGTGCGACCTTAGCCTGGCTGACAGCTTTGAAAAGACAGTCAAGTAAGCAGAGCAGATCCATGGCAGGGGGGTAGAAAGCAAGAGCTGAGAACATTGTTCCTGACCTTTTAAATGTGACTTTGCAGCCATGGTTTGGCTGAACATGTACCTGGGGCCTGCCTGCTATGGTGCCACAAACTTCTGTCAAGTTACTTCTGAGGTGTTGTGGTATAAGCAAGAGCCAATGCCATCCCCCAGTATGTACAACCGAATCTCCCAATGGCCCCAGAGTGGCACGCACAAGCTTGGAGGAGATGGGTACGTGCAGCACAGCAGGGGATTTACAGGCACTGTGTGGGAAGGCAGGGAAAGAGGATGATAGAGAAAAGGGTGGTTTCTGGAGTACAGAGAGTCCGTGCGAAAGGGCAGATCTTTTCACAGAAGTAAGTCTCTCATGTGGCCGTGGCATTCTCCCCTTAAGTTCAGATGTGTTTCATGTTACAGTGCTAAATGAAATAAATAAACCAAGAGTGATGCTTTTCTGATTGTCACAGTAAATCAGGCATCACTTCATTACAACCAATGGACTTCCACCAGTGGAGAGTTGATGTGGAAGAGATGACCATTAGCCCCAGCCTATCTAACCTGCCAGCTACCTCAAGTGCCTCCTGGATCTGGAAATCAGCTGTTCTTTTCTGGCTCTTAGAGGAACCCTAGGAAGAAAGAGTCTGCAGTCAGACTACAGCTGCTGAGGCATGATGCAAATTAGACGTCGATCTCACTTCTTTATAGCTGTGTCAGCTCCTGCAGTGCTAAGTATAAGACACTGAGAAAGCATGGGGAGTAGGGATTTTGAGCCAAATCTGATCCCAACTTTGATCCTTACCAGTGAGCAACATGACCACCCAACAGACATGAACTCCTACTCAGCAAGCTGGCTATGGGGAAAGACTGATGCAGGACAGCTTAAATGCTGTTTCTGCCTCAGGGTTTTAATCACCAACGCTGAGAAGGTGTTGAGTGTGATTTGCAGGGCCCTCCAGTTCTGCTGCAAGTTTCCAGAGCCCCCCTGGGCAAGAGTCCTCAGCAGGCTCATAAATGCAGCCACTCCAGGGCTAAACACAGCAGCTACTTAGAAATGGGCACCACCACCAAGGGTCGGAACGAAGGAGGCGGCTTTAATTAAGACCATCAGGGAACATTAAGGGAGACAGAAAATAGTTCTTTACAATGAAATTTTCCAGAGTACAGGAGCTAACACATTGAGAGCCATCATGTGTCTATATGGTCATGACCTCAGCATCTTGCCATAAAAGCTGCCCTCTCCGCAACATGAGTGGCAGCTCATCCCTTGCTGGGATCTCAGCTTACTGCTGAATGAGAGGGAAAGCCCAATCTGCTGCATAGCCACCAGCACCGCTGGATCTGCCGTCCAAACACACCACTGGCGTAATACTGTTTAGACTGGAGGAGATCACTGCCCTGGGAGGTACATCTCCCATGAACCTGGGAGCTAATACAGCACTGCTCTGCTCCCAAAGGAGCGGCAATAAACAGAAGACGGTGCTTTAAGGAACAACAAATTCAGCCTGTTTTTTGTCTCATACTAAATACCTTAGCCTCCACCCAGCTGAATCCTCTGCTACCATTGCCAGGAAGCTGCTGGAGAGGAAACTAGAAAAAGGAAGATGAGGCAAAATAAAGCAAACTGCCAGAGAAAAATGTCCAAAAAGCTAGCCCAGAGGACAGGGGAGAATCGAGGTCTCCACAGATGAGTGCTTTTAATTAGGAAGAGGGCTGAACGGCAAGGAGCTTATGCTAATGAGCAGTCTCTTTTAATCAGCTTATTTTAAAAAAAGCATTTTTTAACAGTCAAAATAGTTCTGAAAAATGGTAATTATCAGAGACGCATTAACATGGAGCGGGTGGGCCAGCAAGCCGAAATGATGGAGGCTCCTGTCTGACAGAAGGGGACAGCATTGTCATGTGGGGCACCGCAGGGATGGGCAGTGGGAGTGCTCCCAGTGCTGCCACCCTGGAACTGCCTGTGCCTCTGACATCCCTGAGCTGCGAATCTTCTCTTTCCTCCCTGGTCTAATTAATCCTTTCTCTCCCCTCCATGGTTCATCAGTCTCTCCCTCTTCCCTCCCCTCAGTGAGTCCTTAGCACAGAGGTGTCCTTGCTCTTTGCTTGTCTCTGCATCCCCACCTTTCTTCCCACTTGCTCTGCTGAGGACTGCCCCGCATGCAGGCGATGCTGAGGCCTTCTCCTGCTGGTGTTACAAACCCTACTGTGTTGTCATCTCCACTGAATGTCCACGCTAATCACCTGGAGAGAGTATTCACTGTGTGTTTCCACCTCCCAACTTCCTCAAGAGCAACTGAGCCTTCACAATCCGTGCCTGAGGTGCCCGAGCTAAGTCCCCATGGGACTCCTCCCAACTAGTGAGTCCCTTGGTCTCACTATTCTTGGCCACCTTTGCTGGAGATGGGCACGCATTTGCAAGCAGTAGAGTGCGAAGAAATCCCCCTCTCCTTACAACTTGTTGCTTTTGGCATCCTGTCCTCTCCTCTGAAAAGTGACACTACCAGAAACGCACAGGATTCCCATCACCTACATGCCCTCACTACACCCTGCCCATGTCAGCCTTTGTAACAGCCCACCTGCTTCTCCAAACAGTACAGCACCCACCGGTATTTCAAGTAGATGTCACCAAGTGAAGTGAACACCAGTTTGCAGTATCCTGCATTGTCTGAGGAAACAGATCCAGGCGTGTGATGCCATCTGCTCCTGTAGGGCTGCCATCCTCATATTTCCCTGTACCATGTGCAATAAAGAGAGCTACCAGACATGACTCCCAAGCTCACAACAACCTTGGGGCAGAAAACAGGAGGAGGAGGCAGCACATGCAATGTGCCACATATGGTGGAGGCAGCGAGACAGAGAAAATATACACCAAAGGACAGACAGAGCGATCGGCTGTCTGACTCTCTCACGGGCAGTGGAAGAGTCTGTGATTCTCCTGTCTGAATGCTGGCTTTATACTAAATGGTTTTCCAAGATTTCTGCAGCAAAGTAGAAAACCAGTTCAGCCATCTCTTCTCCTCCCCAGTCTTCACACCAGAATACAGACTGAAGCTTCCATACCTGTCCCTGTCCTGTACAGGGAGGGCTTTGAGCCACCACTTACAACCATGCAAAGTCTCCTTGATGCCATCAGGTTCAGCTTATGCCCAAGGACCAGACACACATGGCAAGTCTCCTTCTGACTGAACAAATGCCACTTGGTGGCAGGTCAGCTCCACTGCTGCTCAGCATAGCTTCAGTACCAGGGTCTTGGCTCTGCTCACCCTCTCCGGTTTCTCACATGCAGGCTCCCAGGTGATGGGACTTAAGGGCATCTAACCAACCTGCATGGTGGTGCTTCAGGGAGCTCCCACCTCTCTGGGAAGCAAGGTATGGGCTACAAATCCCATGGCAGTCAAGTATCAGGCTAGGCTTATAACTCTAGTTTTACAGGATGAGGCCTATGAGAAAACAATCAAATACATTTTTGACCCACTCCTAAAAGACTGTGCCTTTCCAAACAATCACTGTACCAATGTGCATGGCATTAGCATAATTATTTGGTGTCAAAGGCTGAGGCCATCGCCGTACATCTGCGCGTGGCATACCATCTTCCCATGTAATCCCTTGCTCTACTTTCTCGGCCCTGTGCGTGAGGGCAGGCGTTTCTTTGGTGAAAGTAAGCAACTATAAAGATGATTATTTTAAAGATGCATCTGTAAATTCTGGTGTCCAAGGCTAGCTAACAAAAACCAACACGTTGGGGCATGACCTGGTCAGATCTCAAAGGCAAGTGCATACAGATCCACAGTAACAACTTGAGTCAGCAGAGATCCAAAGCAAACAGCATTTTGTACCATTGGACTATGTTCTTCCACGGAGGCCATAACACTGCTGATCCCCCTTCTGATGTGAGGAGCGTGGGATTTAAGGACATGAGGAGCTGGAGAAGTGAAGAAGAAAAACATTATATAAAACTAATGCTATGATCTTTGTGACCGTTAAAGATCCTATATCGTGTTGCATTTTCTCCTTCACAACATTTCTAAACTCTTATCAATTTACATATTAGAATGCATTAGTAGTAATAGCTATTTGTATAGCTGTAGGTTTGGATCAGGCTGCTGTACAAAAAGGAAAAAAAGGACCCTCACACTGAAAAGCTACAATCTAAAGAGTGAACTAAATGCCAGAGCATATAAGGTTAAACAGCCTAAATAGCTGCCTCCCATCTATAGATGACAAGATTGCTATTAATCCAGTGTAGAGGTAGAAAGCGTTAAAATAAATGTTAAACTAAATTACACGCTAAAACAAATTACACCAACTGAGCACATTAATATGCACTAATAGAGACTGTTGCTAAAACAGGATTCTTTGTTCTGAAGCTGAATGCCTCCGTATTATAGGGAGGCCAAAACAAAAGTCCCTGCAGCCATAGTGAAAGCTGGACTGGGATTATAACCAGAATTTTTGAAGCAGAGGAAGTTGTGCTTTTCCAACAGAACCATGCTGCTGAGACCAGTTGGACTGGTGTCCCAAGGCTGAGCTGCTCTCCACGTTGAATGGATGGATGAAAGCATCATGTTGAGATACCATCTCCTATGTTATCTGATGGGTGTGCATGCCCTGCTGCCTGCTTTGGCAATCGTGCAGGCTGAGCGTAAAGCAGCACCATCTGTTTTGGACTGCCAGCTTGTGCCCCAGCACTGGAACAGAGGGTCCGCATGCACCAGGGAGGGAAAGGCAACCTCATTGCTTCCTACAGTATGGGGAATCAGCAGCTGTGCTCTAAGCCAGCAGCAAAGAAACGCCTCCCAAAAGCAAATTAAGCTGCAGTACTTTGTTGGCACTAAGCTGCAGTACTTCATTGGCAATGGCAGTGCGCCTCCGCTCTGGGCTCCAATCTGGACAGACCGTATGCAGGGGTCAGGGAAGCACCCAGTGCCCGCAGGTCCATCTGGCCTTTGGCCTCTCTGCTGAGGCGCTGGCAAGTGTCCTGCCTCACCTGGGCTCTGGGGGGAGGTGTGGGCTGAGGTAGGACACAACTCCCACCAGGAGCTCAATCAAAAGCCGCCTCAAGAGCAGACGAGAGAGACATCAGGAAGGCTGAAGGGTCCAAGGAGCTTCATCAGTGCTAGTGCTTAATGTCTAAGTCCAAGAGACTTGGGAGTGAATCCAACCTCTTACTACTCCAGCTACCGACCTCAGATCCCCACAGTCCACAGAAAGATCTGCAAATGCTAAATCTGATGCTGCTTCTTGGCAGCATAGAAACTGGTGGAGTGAATCAAGTGGGAGTACAGCAACCTAACAGCAGGCCTGTAAAGTTTTATGTCTGAACATTTAAAGTGTGTAAATGTGTCTATCTCTCTTTTCTGTCTTCTTTTGGAGTGAAGGGAAGTGATCCTGCATAATATAAAACAAAGATGACACTAGCGCAGGCAACTACGCATCCCTGTAACCACAAGCAAAGGTCTTGCAGTCTTCTCAGCAGCCTTCCCTTCCTTCAACTCCCAATTAGTCAACCTTACAAGGTCTGTTCTGTTCCCTAATCATTCCCTTCTCATTACTCAGCTCCACATGCTTGCATGAGATCTAAGCAGAGAATTAACAAGGTGCCTGCTGCAAAACAAGCAGGGACTCTGGCCCTGCTGCTGTACCACTGAACAAATAGTTTCAGAGATAAATAAATAAAGCTCTTCACTTTAGTGAGGATCCTCATTTCAGTTTAGCTGGGCTTTCACCATGTCTACAAAGCTGCCATTGTTCCAGATACTTGGAAACACAGCTATCAGTACTCCCCTCTATTTCTCCATTTTAAGATAAGTAGGAAATGCCATTTATTTGTTAAAATTTTGTAACTCAAAGCTCACATCTCCCTATTCTGCCTTAAAAGCACCCAGCCCTTGGTGAGAAATGACCAGCTGCAGGCAGCCCAAAGAGGCCAATGTTCATTAAATGTCTTATTCAGCCCCAAACCTCATGAATTGTTTAATGTACAACGGAGACAAAAGCCTTATTTCTTCATGTGTCAGCTCTTGTTAAGCGGCTCCCTGCCCATCTTGCTGCTGGCTATAAACAGGATTAACAATCCCCATAGTTAGGCGCAGGGAACGCGTGCATACTTCACACGCTGGCAAACAGGCAGAAGATGGAGCAGCACGCCTCCTACACAGCCCCACGCATGTGCGCCCAAGCAGGCACCCCCCTTCCCGCATGCCAGCACTGCCAGGCTGCTTTCCTCCCCAGGGAGGGCAGAGGTGCCAATTCAGGCACACCAGCACAGAGATCCCAGGGACAAACATGTCCATCCCAACTGCTGCATAACGCTCATCCATGTGGACTGCTCCTCTTGAGCTTTTAAGTGTGGGAAGGGAAGAGTATGCGCTTCCCCAGAGACATAGATGCGCTCTCTGGTTGACTACTACTGACTGCTTTCCCAGCCCTCATGCAGGATGTCCAATGATTGATGGCTTGAACCTGACTTCCGTAAGGAAGTCTACAAGGAACTGGGCACCAGGTCGCAGATGAGAGACCTAAAGAGGCAACACGCACACGCAGGGCAGATGCTTCTGGAAATACAGTCAACATCTTCCAGTCCTCCACTCCTCCCCTGCCCAAGCACATGTACCAACCCCGCGAGCTCGTACGCACGCAGGCAGGGAGGCAAGCGCACAGGCAAGCATGGCATCTGGCTTCCTGCAAGATCCCTTTGGGGCTCACGTCCTCAGACAGGGACCATCAACCCCGAGCCACTGGCTTCAAGGATGCTGCAGCCAATGCAGCCGGAAGCCCAGGAGGCTGCCAACCACCCTGGCCAATGGGCAGAAAGGAGGAGGAAGGTTTGGCAGCTCGGGGCTGGCTGTACTGATGTCCAGCTTTTAGTGGGGCTCTTGTGGTTTCCTTGCCATCCCCCGCGGCAGCAAGGTCCGGGAGCACTTCCAACACAAATGACACTCCTGACTTCAAAAGGCCAACCAGCTGGTGGGGTGACGTCACGGACCCACCCCAGCAGAGAGCCGGGCAGCGTGGAGGGGAGGGGGAGTAGGGAGACAAGGGGATGTCCTCAGGCATGAAAAACTCACTGGGAACAGTGCAGGGGCAGCCCCTCAGGGTATGGAACAGGAGTGGGGACATGTCTTTAATGCAGCTTTCTGCCAGAAAAGGGGAGATGCCAAGCCGTCCTTCCTCCCTGACTGTCCCCATAGAGGCAGAAATCACATCTACAGCGAGTGGATGCCATCCTCTGGAAAAATGCCATCTGGAGAACACTACTGGGCTTCTTGGACAGACATCACAGGACTCTGCAAAACCTGGAGCTAAACAGCACTTGAAACTCATGTCAAATGGTTCCTTAAGAGGCGATAGCTTGCAGGGTAAGCCTCAATCCAGGTTTTTCTTCCTCATTAAAATCAGGAGAAAGCTGTACTGCTGACCAAACCCACTTATGTGATTGACAAAATAAAAGTGTCTGATGAAAGCCAGCATTTTTGTGATAGCAAAGGAAATATCCAACTCTCATGCTTTATTTATTATTTGGGATTATTGATGTACTTTCTGCCAGCAAATAATCTTTTCCTGACACATCACACCTATTGTGAATATTACAGTCAGCTGTAAAATCCACTATTCCCTCCTACATACCAGTGGACTGTAACAGCCGCATCACTAACAAAATCAGTACAACACAAATCGGGTACACAATGGAAAGGCTGGAAAATGTGCAATTGTGTGTTCAGGTTGAGGTCGAGTTCATGCGAGGGGCTGTGGGAAGCACATCAGTCCCATCAGCAATTCCCAGCACAGCTCACCACCTGGGTGATGCAGTGAGCAGCTGGGGAAGCAACCCGGTCACACCAAGGTGGCACCTACTCGTGGGTGGGCCACTCGAGGATTCAGGTAGGTAAATTAGCATGTGATTTATCCGGCTTGACTCAGCTAATTAAGGACCAGGAAAAAAAACAAAACCTGAGACTCGGACAATAGCTGGCAGCACAAAATGAAAGTTTCCCCATCCAACAGACCATTTCAAATTTGCCTTTGATGGGAATATTCATAGTCGCAATTTCCTCTTCATGAGTATTTGTTCTACCCAAGGTGCCGTGCTTGCAGAGAGGGATGGCAGAAGGGCTCCAAACATCAAGTCAAGATTTGTTTCTGAATCTGACCAGTATATTGGCTAATTCCCCTCCCACTTTGGCCATGCCTCACCCTTCCCCATGTCCCCTTCTCCACCTCTCATGCACACCTCCTCAGCTCCACGAGTCTGATTATCTTCCTGGCCTCCTCCCTGCCCAAAGACTCCCCATCTCCACCAACTCCTCTCTTATTTTTGGCTCCCTCTAGCCATCAACATACTTCAGCACAGTGCAAAACAAATGGCTATACCCTCTCCCATGTGACAGGAACCACGTCTCTTGAGTGCAATAAATGTGTTCCCAGGGCTGTATGCATCTCCCTCATGCTATATAGCAATGTTGCAGCTCCATACATTTCCACTGCCCCTTACAGCTGTGTCTCTCAAAGCCTCGCTGGTGCAAGTAATCCCATTAAACTCAATGGGCTAGTTGCCTAAGCAGAGATTTACAGGATCACCCTCTTAAAGGCTAAGCTCTTCAGTGAAGGGACCTGAAGAGTCCCTTGTAAATTGCCTGCAAAGCCCTATACCCACTGCTGGCCCGCAGAAACCTGGTGTTATTTTCAGGAGATGAAAGTCCTGTCAGGTCATGTTGACTTCTATTAATGGAAGCTGAGATGCTCAGCTGCACTTCTAGGTGCCCGACCTGTAAATAATGAACTCTTACTGATGTGTTTCACCTGGTGGGTCTTCCAGGGAGTTGTCAACTGGCACAGATCAGAATCCAAATTAAAGTCTGATGTGCCCAACACCCTGAGGACACCAAGTTTTCCTGGTTTGCCCAGCTACAACCGCAGCATCAGCGCAGGCTGAGCTCTCAGGGCAAAGGTCTTTTGGGTACACTAAGGCTGGGATACACATATTGGAAGGTGCCTGCCTGGCTACGCTTCCTCTTCTTTTAACAACTTTTTGCACCAACATATGCCTTTTCAGATGACAGAAAGTCATGGGGAAATGGGAACAAAATGTGCATGCTATTCATATTGAAGAAGGCCCAGTATAATAGTATAATTAATAAACCTTAGCAGGCCTCTATTAATAGCTCCTGGAACGTGAGCAAGGAATACAGCAGTGGTTTTGCCAGGGCTCCGCAAGGGTGAAAATTTTGTGCTTACTGTTTTCACAGTCGCCATCAGCCATTGCCATGCTCCATCAAGCTTAGTGTTGTAAAGGCAGGAAAGGAAAGCAGGGGACCAGGGGAGAGAGGAGATGGAGAAATCCTGGCCTGTGGCTAAACGTGCTTTGATGACTTTACAAGCACAAAGGCTGGATCAAGTCATGTTGCAAAATTACTTGTCCATTCATGCATAAGGCTGAGAAGGAAAACTGTACAACTGAATTAAATTTAAATTATCATATGCCAAATCAACATTAATATGCAGGGCAAAGGATAATTTTTTCAGGCAGTGCATTGGTTTAGTTTTAAATACTAATAAATTCCTCCTCCCTCACCAGACACCAATGGCATATTCCCACTTAGTTCCTACCCTGCGTAATGCTAGCCTGGTGCCCCAAACATCAGGCTTGGCTTTGCAAGCTGAGAAAAAGCGTCCCAGAAGTGGCACATCCAGCCTTGAAAGCAGCACAGACCTCATAGCAGGGAGGCTTGGCACTTCTCCTCTCCCCATCTTTTCCAGGCATCTCTTCCCTAAACTCTTCCTCCTTGCCGAGAGGGTCCCTGGGGCGGTGCAAGGACCCAGACCAGCAGGAAAGGGCTGTGCAGCGCCCAGGGAGGGAAGGCTGGGAGGTTGCCACAAGGTTCCTGGTCCTCTCAGTTCGGCCTCCCTCCCCAGCAATCCCTACAGGTTTCATTGCTGAATGTCTCAGCCCCTGGGGTACCACGGTAATTTGGCACTGTTGTCTTAGCCATTTAATTATTCTTTTCAAAGGCGCCTTTGAATTTATTTCTCTCTATCTTGCCTTCTTTCCTCTCCCTCCTTTTTCCCTCCACACATTTTGACTCAATAGTTTTCCTTGAAATTGTCTAAACTTGCTGTTTATTTCTTGCTGTCTAGCACGCTGTGATCTATCTTTTATTGTTAATATTTTTTTCTCTGCAGCATCCCTGTTGCCTGTCTCTGAGTTCATTCTGTTCCCTCTTTCAGCAGCAGTGTATTTTTCCTCTCAGTATTTTTGCTTAGCTCTATTAACTTTTATTTATTTTTCTTTCACTCTTTCACCATGTTTCTTTTCTTAGTTGCCATGCACCATCTGTATATCTGTTTCTGCCTCTCTCATGCTTCCACAACTAAATTATGCTTTGACTGCTTTTCAGCACCACAGCCCCTCGACTCCCCTCCCCATGTACTCCCCTCCCTAATAAAAGCTATCTAGGGCTGGCCTTACCCCTTCTTGGGTTCCTCTCTCTGGTTCCCAGCTGTTGCCTGTGAAAAACATCGGTGTAGGAGTGCTGACATCATGAGCTCTGGCAAACCGAAGCGGCTGAGAACACCTGAGTCAAAAAGACTCAAGATGCAATAAGAGATGATGAACTCAATGTATGACTTTACAAATAATGAACATTTTAAACCCTGCATTTTCTGAGAGAAAAAAAAATAAATTAAAAATCTTCCTCCCCTTTACATTTTGTACCTGTTTTTCTGCTAATTAATTAATACAAATTAATTTCTCCTAGTAAAGGTTGGAAACTGAAAAACAAGCCTTAAAATGGAAGTATAAACTAAGCCTTAACTGAAAAACTACAATTGATGTTTCTAAAGCAAAGGAAATTTGCCATCTAAGAAGAGATGTATTCCAAGGAGGTACAAATGACCTCCCGTTTCCATGTTGCTCCCTTCCTCAGTGCCTTGGTCACCTCCCCACACCTCCATATCTCTGCTTCCCACAACAAGGGGAGCAGCGCTAATCAAGTCCCCAGCTGATGCTTTTGCAAAGCACCGTGAAAACAGATGCCAGAAGAACATAGTGTGACCAGTGCTCCAAAGCTCCGGTCACCAGCTTTAGACTATGTATGCCAGGGTGTGCGAGAGGGAGGGAGGCAGCAGCAGGGGAGGACAGAGACGATGTTATGGCAGAGCCCAGTGTGGCTGGGGCTGCTGGGGAATAAAGAGGGCCAAGACTTGGGCTGGAGCAGGCTGCTTTTTTTACAGCAAGCAGCTGCAGTGGTGCAGGCAGGCCACTCCTGCCTCCCTGTGGGTGCAGGTCTTTCCCTAGGCAGCATGGCCATGGCCATCCCTGCTGCCTGTCTTTCCTGAGGCTATGCCTGGACTCACTGGGGAAATAAAGGGAGGACTCAGCCTTGCCTGAAACATCTCTTATTTCTCCCATGTGGGCTTCACTGCCCATTGCTTGGGCCCCCTCCCTGCAGATGGAGCCCAGGGGGAAGAAGCAGGACACAAGTGAGTTGGTCCACGCACATGCCGACCTGGAGAAAAGGCTTCCCATCACACAGGGCTGGTTATAGGCACCCATGTTTACCCAGCCCACAAACAGAAAATGAGGCAGCAGCAAGAAATGAAGTTCATTTTCTTCTCCTTGCCTTTTCCAGATTCAGACTGAAACTCATCAGGGTCACAACTATATGGATTACAGCCAAGGAGAAAGGTTATTGATGTGCCTCTAAGAAATGAAAACAAAATAGAGAAAAAAACAACCCAGCACACAGGCAGTAAGGCTGGAAGTAGAGAGAAATACCATCCATACACTCCAGGTTAACAGGAATGAGCCCAAATCTCCTTCCAAATGTCAGCAAGGTTCAAACCAGGACCCAAAATGAAAACCACATCACAAACCCAGGTGCTCACTAATGCAATTCTGAGTCATAATATCCTTTAATCTCGCTGTGGATAAGTATAGTATATTAGGATGGTAGATAAAACTCATGTGCCATTTTGGTTTCTTATCTTCCCTATTTTTTTTATACTGTCTTCAGCAAACCATGAATGGTTTCTGAAATTCACATCAGGGAATTTCACAGAATCACAGAATGTTAGGGATTGGAAGGGACCTCGAAAGATCATCTAGTCCAATCCCCCTGCCAGAGCAGGAACACCTAGATCAGATCACACAGGAACGCATCCAGGCGGGCTTTGAATGTCTCCAGAGAAGGAGACTCCACACCCTCTCTGGGCAGCCTGTTCCAGTGCTCTGTCACCCTCACTGTAAAG
>VZTO01022997.1:0-10004 GCA_013400615.1 Syrrhaptes paradoxus | reverse complement strand
GAGAAATTCGGAAGATTTTTGGGATGCTGAGGGGGGTGAGGCAGTGGCCCAGGGTGCCCAGAGATGCCCCATCCCTGGAGGGGTTCAAGGCCAGGCTGGGGGAGGCTTTGGGCAACCTGGGCTGGTGGGAGGTGGCCCTGCCCGTGGCAGGGGGTGGCACTGGGTGGGCTTTAAGGTCCCTTCCCACCCAAACCCCTCTGGGATTTAACGATTCGCTCAAGCGAGAGGATGGGGATGGAAAGCCAGAGGATGGGATCTGGGTGCAGAGGCAGCAATCCTGCTCCAGGGAGCAGCACCCAAATTCCCGTCGTCTCTGCAGCGCCGGGAAAACGTTCCCTCTGGTCCCAGCGGTGGCGAAGGGCTGTGCTCAGCCCCCACGGTTACATACTCACGCTCAGCTGGATGTTCTGGGTCGTGAGCTCCTCGGCTTTCTTCTCCAAGGAAGACACCCAGAGTTTGCGTTTCTGGCGGCAGCGGGACGC
The DNA here is from genome assembly GCA_013400615.1 of Syrrhaptes paradoxus. NCBI lineage: Eukaryota > Metazoa > Chordata > Aves > Pterocliformes > Pteroclidae > Syrrhaptes > Syrrhaptes paradoxus. The sequence goes on along the minus strand of VZTO01022997.1, from coordinate 9,522 downwards.
GGCCGCTCGGTTCCGCTCCAGGAATCGCTGCCGGCGCTCATCCGGGTCCTCGTCAACCGTGCGCCTCCGTCGCCCGCCGGTGCTGGGGGTGGGCTGGGCTGGGGACACCTGGGCCACGGGAGAGAGAAAAACCGAAATGAAGCTTTGGGGCGTCGGCGAAACCAGGGTTTGGCAGAGGAGACACCAGCTCTCGCGGTTGGGGCAAGAAGCGATTTGTTTTTGCAGAGCAGACGGAACTGTATGTGGTGGGGGGACGGATGCCTGGCTGCGATGGGGGAGCTGGGGATAAAACCCCTTTTTTTTTTTTCTGGCAGCTCTGCAAAATCCACACGAACCCTCCGAGATCCCGAAGGCGTGTCAGGGGAATCGGTTCAATCCCAACTCCCGCAGCCAGCGACCGGCACGGAACCGAGAGCGGAAATTTCCTCCTCTCCATCAAACGTGGTGAGGGACCACGGGCAATGCAGAGAAAACAGTTTCCTTTGAATCTCAGGATTAAATTAAATCACTTAAGGGAATAAAAAGCACTTCACGCAGCAAGGATTTAGGAAATTCCCACATCCCCACCCCGGGAGCGCTCGATCCCGCTCTGACGCACGGTCGAAGCGCCGGCTCCGAGCACAAAAACCAGCGAAGCCCGAACAAACATCAGGTTTTGAGTGAGCAACCTGCTTCCCAAATGAATTTGGGCGAAAATTTTTTAGCTAAACAAGCTCTGAGAGGCAATTTGGTCCAAAAAAAAAAAAAAAAAAATTTTGCAACAGCGCTCATTGCCTGGGTTTTTGGGAGAACAAAGGCAAAGTCAGCGAGGGCGAAGAGTTCTCGGCGGCGGATCTGCGAGGGCTCCGCGATGCCGCGGGTCGGGGAGCGCGCTGTCGGGCAGCATACGGATATTAAACCTTTGGAAGCTCAGCAAAGTGCCGGAGCAGGTGGTGGTGCTGCTGGCAGGCTGGCATTTGGTTAGCTGGCAGGAGCCGGCGGAGTTTGATTGCCTAAGAGGGGAACGTTTAACCCCGGCCATTGAGCGGGGAGAAAAAAGAGCGAAATATTCTTGTGAAAACTCCCAGATCTTGGCAGGCAAACGAACATGTTCTGCCTGCTGGCGTTTGAGAGCGTTACTGCAGCGGAAAAACAAAAGGGTTTAACCCGTTCTGCAATGCGGAAAGCTGCAAGATTTTCCTCCTTTTTCCCCAAAACCCAGGAACCCGCGGCCCCTCCAGCCCAGCCTCGTGGGTTTAGGCAGCGGCAGACCTGCGGCTGAGCCGGGGAAGGGGCGTCAGGGTGCTGGACGAGGATCTGGCTCTGCTCCGGCCGTGCCGTCACCATCGTGCTGGCTGAGCCCACCACCAGGTTGCTGCCGTTCAGGGAGGAAGATGCCGTCAAGCTGGCCTTCAGCCTCTGCGGAAGGAGGAAAAAAAAAAGGCGTCAGAGGAGCTGCTCTCCACGTGCTTTAACCCGCTCCCCCGGCACCCAAGGAGACCGGCGGCTGGGGACCGGGCTCCTCTGGGACTGCGGCGGGTTGAATCCAGCCCGGAGCCGTCACCAGCTGCTCTGCCCAGGGACGGTTTCCAGCTCAGGCTGGAGCAGACAGGTGTCCCTGTCCCCAAATTGCTGCTGCAACTGGCACCGATCCGCTCCCCTGCTGCCAGGCTCTGCGGAAAAACCCGCGACCGACCGGGCAGCAGAGCCCAAAGCACCCCCGAGCCCCCGCGGACGGGTCCCTCGGGGACGGAGAAGGTCCCACGTGCCATCGAGAGCACGTCTTGATGTTCCTTCTCCAGGCTGGGCAGCAGCGGGAGGGATGTGTCGTGCCTCGAACAGGGTTTAAGTTCCCATCCCACTGATTTCACCATGAATCCCGCAGACACCCTGACGTTTGGGGCACGACGGGAGCAGCGCCGCTGTACGAGGGGGTTTGCGAACACTTCCCCCCTGTCCCAGCCAAAAAAACCCCACGAGGTTTGGCTACTTTTTTGTTCGTAAAATATTTTTTCCCCTCTCTGTGTGCAACTAGGGTGAGCCACGAAGAGGCAGGAGAGGAAAATTATTTTCTAAACTTTGAAAAGATGCCTACGGGCGAACTGCCAGGATCCCTGGACTGCAGCAGGACCGGCCCCAAGCCCACCTCCAACCCATCCGGCAGCTTGGGACGAGCAGCGGCGGCTTCACCAAACAGCCGCGTTCAGGATGGGGCCGAGGTTTGTCTCGGCAGAGCCGCGGCGTCGCTTATCCCGACATTCCTGGTGGCATCCCGGTGGATTTGGGAGAAGCCGCGGCTCCTCGCGGAGGATGGAGAGGAAAACCCTCCGGCCCGCGGAGCTGGTGAGGGCTCGGGGCCGGGATGCTCTCGCCGGTCTTTGCTCACTCACCATTTTGGCTTCAGAGTGGACTGGGAGTCCCGAGGGTGAAATGGAGCCACTGGTGTTGATGGGCGGCCCAGGAATACCGGGAATGTTCGGCACCATGGCCATCGGCCGAGCCAGCTAGCGGGGAGGGAAAGGAAGACGTGAGATGCTTTCGCCAGCAGCTCGGCCCTAATTCCCCGACCCAACACGTTTATAAATCCCAACAAACGCCCAGCGCTTAACTATCGCCATCAATCCCTCCCGCTGGCACCGGTGGCCACCAACCACCCCCTTGGTGGCCACGGTGGCTCTTTGGGAACCACCCAGTCTCCTCCTCCTCCTCCTCCTTCTCTTCCTCCTCCTCCTCCTCCTCCTCCTCCTCCTCCTCCTCCTTCTCTTCTTCCTCCTCCTCTTCCTCCTCCTCCTCCTTCTCCTTCTCTTCTTCCTCCTCCTCTTCCTCCTCCTCCTCCTCCTGCTCCTCCTCCTCCTCCTCCAGTCTTACCTTGCCCAGAGCAGGGAGATAGATTTTATAATTTTTTTAGAAAACTGAAGCGTCTGCGTTGATTTGGGGAAAAAATCCCCCCACCGCCCCCTCCTCTGCCGCGCGGAGCCGCGCCGGGCGGTGCTCTCACCGAAATAACAGACGGCATCTGCACAGCGGGGCCGGGGAGCACGGGCACGGTCTGTCCGTTCGCGAGCTGCACGACGAGCGGGAGGGAACCTGTGGGAGACCTGCAGAGAAAGAACAATTCACGTTCTCGGGGCTGATTTCGAGTTCAAGCTGTTCCGCCCGCCCCGGGAGCTCAGGGGCAGAAATACTGAATTAATTCGGGTGGGTTTTGGGTTTGGGCTCGTTTCCCCATTTCAGAATTGCAGAAGCTCAGCTGAGCAGGTGTTAAATGGACTCGGGGACCCGCACGGTCGCTGCGCGTGCCGGTGTCACACCGAGGTGACCCAGGCCACCGTCCCTGGCTCGGATGTGTCCTGGTTCGCTCCTGGGCTCCTGCCAGAGCCCCGAGACACGGCACCCACCTGGATACGGAGAGAAACGCACCCAGGGGCTGCGGCAGCTCCTCCGCCGGGAGATGGGAGTCCCCCGAGCCTGGCAGCGGGCAGACGGGGGTGTGGGCACTGAGCTCCCGGGAGGGGGTTGGCGGGGGTTTAGTGACCCTTTAACGCGCGGTTCAGGCTCTGACGCCGGAGAAAAGCTCCTGAAGATGGAGCTGGCGCAGGGCTGGCTTGGGAATGACCTGACAACGGGTCTGGGAGATGGGAATGGTCTNCGGCAGCTCCTCCGCCGGGAGATGACCTGACAACAGGTCTGGGAGATGGGAACGGCCCCGGAAGATGGGAAAAGCTCTGGGAGATGAGAACAGCTCCGGGAGATGGGAATGGCCCCGGGAGATGGGAAAGGCTCTGGGAGATGGGAATGTCTCCAGGAGATGGGAATGATCCGGGAGATGGGAACGGCTCTGGGAGACGGGAAAAGCTCCGGGAGATGGGAATGATCCAGGAGATGGGAATGGCTCCGGGAGACGGGTAAAGCTCCGGGAGATGGGAATGGTCCGGAAGATGGGAACAGACCCAGGAGATGGGAACGGTTCTGGGAGACGGGAATGGTCCGGGAGATGGGAACAGTTCTGGGAGATGGGAAAAGCTCCGGGAGATGGGAATGATCCAGGAGATGGGAATGGCTCCGGGAGACGGGTAAAGCTCCGGGAGATGGGAATGGCCCCGGGAGATGGGAAAAGCTCCCGGAGATGGGAACAGTTCTGGGAGATGGGAACGGCTTCAGGAGATGGGAAAAGCTCCCAGAGATGGGAACAGTTCTGGGAGACGGGAAAGGCTCCGGGAGATGGGAAAGGCTCCGGAAGATGGGAACAGCTCTGGGAGATGGGAACAGTTCTGGGAGACGGGAAAAGCTCCGGGAGATAGGAACAACCCCGCTCACTGCAGGCTGGGGGAGGAAGCGATTGTGCCGGAGCCGAATTGCGACAAATCCAAACTACCCAGAGCTTTTTCCACCGCAGGCACTCTGCAGCGAAAGGCGTTTCACAGCCCTGCTTCCGTTTCGGAGCGTCACAAACCTCACGGTGCTCCGATCTGCCCCTCTGGACTCAGCTTTCCCAGGAAAGCAGAGGAAAAGCCGGAGCTGATCCGGGAGAGGAAGGAAACTGTCCCTGGCAGCACGGAACGATCTCCTGCTCCTCCGCTCCCGACAGCGCAGCCGGGAGCCGAACGGAGGCAGAGACGAGCCGGGAAGAGAAGAGCGGAGTGGCTGAGAGCCTGACTTTGGGGAAGGGAGAAAAAAATCTGCTGCTGAGGCAGGGGAAGGGGAGGAACGAGGCTGGGATCCTCGGAGGAAGCTGTCCTGGCACGGAGCAACGACAGGGTGGGGAGAAGCGGGGGACGCGGGTCAGAGAGGGGGGAGTTCATTGTGCCAGGAACTCAGGCTGGAATTTTTAAGGCTGCCTCGGGAACGTCAACGTTTCTCCTCTCGTCCATTTCTATTGGGCATCCCAAATCCTCCAGGCTGCTTTGGGAAAAAAAAAAATCTAACTAGGGAGGTCAGAGCCTCCCCTCCACCTCCGTCGGCCCCGCGGGGGCTCGAACGCCGGGACCCCGGTTAAAGCCGCAGCCCGACCCCTCTGCGGTCAGCTCCTCGTGCCCCCGGAGGGATCTGCCTCCCCGGGCTGCCGAGGGCACAGAAAATCCTGTTAAAGCCCAGCTTAGTCCAGTTTGGATTTTTTTGTGCCTCCAAGCAGGAGGGTTCCAAGCAGCCCTGGGGTTGCAGAAGGGATGAAATGCCCCTTTCAGAACCTCGGGACAGTCACTTAACCCCTTCGTGCCTCAAGAGAGGATTTAAAACTTTCCATCAGTCTGGATTGATGGTGCCAGAGGGTCAAAGCAAAAAAAAATAAAAAGGAAAATATGATGTGACAGCCGACAAGAATGGCCTGGCTCACGTACGGAGCCTGCCTCCGACCGGGGTGATTAGGAAGAGGCAAAGAAGCAGCATCCTGACACCGAGAAACAGAAATCGGGGTAAAACCGCGTCTCCCGAGGGCTCATTGCGGTGTGTTTCCTGCATCCTTCCGCCTCCTTCCTTTTACGAGCAGCGACCTGACGGTGCGACGGGCTCGTCACCGGCACAGCGATGCTCCGGAGCCTCCGCTCCACATCGTTAACGGGGAAAATAAAAAAAGGAGCAGGTGACTAGATGTGCCGAAACAAACAGCTCCCGAGGCAGGAGCCGACGGCGCGGGAGGCTGGCAGGTTGCAGCAGAGGTCACACTTCAGAGGCAACAGCTGCCTGAGAAAATCCCAAAGCCGTTAAAGATCCAGACGATTCCCTACCCTCGCTGAGCTTTTTCCACCTCCATCAGGCTTCAAAAGCAACCGGGGAGTCCCCAGCCCCGTCGCAGACAGCGAGCGTCGTGTCACCGCGTTCGGGGACCGGGTTTAATTTCTCCCCGCGGCGAGTTTCTCCTCGTTTCGTTACGCTACGACAATTAGTTCCCGTTTTCTGCGTTTCCACCCCATTCCGCTCCTTGTTGACGGTGTTGCCAACGAGGCCCCTTATGGCCAAGCAGCCGCAGCGGGAACGGCGGCACCGACAATCAGGGAAACTTATTTAGGTACCTAATTACTGCCCAGGAAGCCTAACGAGAGGAAAAAACCAAAAAATTCCTCAGCATGGGGTTTCCCTGCTGGGTACTTACCCGAGCTGCCTGTTGGAAGGGGGGGCCTGGGTGATGACGGAGGTGGGGGACGGCAGCGTGGGGTGGAGGGGGTCGTAGCCCAGGTGAAGGGGCAACGAGCCGGGACGCACGATGGTCGGAGTGGGCGTCGAAACGATGACGGGCTTGGAGGGGATCTCCTGGGGAGGATCGACAAAAAGGAGACGCGCGGTTAATTATCGGCTTCGTAATCCCAGAGGGGTTTGGGGGGGAAGGGACCCCAAAGCCCACCCAGTGCCACGGGCAGGGCCACCTCCCACCAGCCCAGGTTGCCCAAAGCCTCACCCAGCCTGGCCTTGGACCCCTCCAGGGATGGGGCATCTCTGGGCACCCTGGGCCACCGCCTCCCCCCCGCACAGGGAAATATTTCTTCCCCAGATCTCGTCTCCATCTGCCTGTTTCTTCCTCCCGATGGGTTAAAAGCCATTTTGTGAAAATTAAAATGGTTTTGCCGCAGAAATTGAGGCGCAGAGGGGAGTGACGCACCCAACGGCACGCTGGTTCGGTGGCGGGGCTGGGACTGGGGTGTTCAGTTCAGACTGGGAATACTGGGAAAAAATCCCCCCTCCAGACCCCCGCCCCAGGCAGCGGCTCTAGAGGGGGAGTCATTGGGATGGAGACGGTGTCACCTGGATTCATCTGCTCCGAACCGCCCCGGGACACGGGGAACTGCTCTGGGAGACGACGTTTTATTTATTTTTCACCTTCACCTGCTGGGAAAGCATCCCAGCGAGATGCTCTGCGTCAGCCAGATCCACTGGGCAGCGAAGGGGTATTCTAGCCAACGAAGATTTTCTATTTCTTTCTAAAAAAAACCTCCCAAGCCCAAATGAGGTGGAAAAAAACCTCGATTTCATCCGGAGAAGGAGAGAGCGATATCTCCGCAGGGCACACNAAAACCTCCCAAGCCCAAATGAGGCGGAAAAAAACCTCGTTCTCATCCAGAGGGCACATGGCCGCGGGGACCCACCTTCTCCTTGTCCTGCGGCGACGGTGGCTTAGACGCAGGACTATCCGGGGGCGAAGAATCCACCTCCACCGGCTCCTCCTCCTTTATTTTGATGTCCGGGGTGGAGGGTAGAGACATGTCCAGGGCTCCAGCGCTCTGTAGGAAAAACCAGCCACCGATTAAAAAAAATAATAAAAAAAAAGGACAATGAGCTGATATTGTCTGGGAACCATTTCGGCTGCTCCCAAAGGAAGAGCTCCAGCTCCGAGCTCTTGCCAAATTATTTTTATTTCTTTCTACTGAAGGAGCATCTGGGAGCCCGAGGCGGAGAGCGGTCCAGCCCCGGCCGAAGGGAGCCGGGGGCCGAGGAAAGCCGGTCTCTGCCCCGGGTGGCAGCATTTTGTGGTTTCGCAGTAACACACACACACACGATTCTTTCTCTGGGTTAGGATTTTTGGGGTTTTTTTTTTTAATAAAAGGGCTCTGCTAAAGAGAACAGGTAACAAAGCCAAACGCCCGGGAGTTCCAAAGGCACTCTGACGCCCAGCAGAGCTGTAAAGCGTTGTATAAATCAGCCTGAATTATTTTATCACCCGATTATCGAAAGCAAACAAAGAGCCACGCGAGTTATTAAATATCTACGAGCGCCCCGTGAAAATAAAACCCAACCCTCCGCCTCCACCGGGCAACCTGCCACCGGGGTGCCACCAGCACCACGCGTCCCATTTTAACCAGTTTTATGACTTGCTGGGGACAGGGGGAAAAAAAAAAAAAGGGCAGGGTGACAATGACACGTGTGCCTTTCCCGGAGCCGGAGGAAGATGGCGAACGCCGGCGCCGGAGGAAGACGCGACCCATCGCTGCGGGATGTCGCCTTCAATGGGGCCGCGAGAAACCTCGCAAATCACCCGGGTCCCTCCCTCGGTCCGGGGCAGGAGAGCCTCTCCCTAAATCAGTCCTGGCGGCTGTTTGTCCAGCCTCCTCTCCCTCCTTCCAGCATCGACCCCGGCGTTTGCTTGTCACTCGCCCGGCCGCTGACGCTTTGGCCGAACCCTCCTCCTTTGCTGTGTTCTGAGACCTCTCAAAGGAGGAAAAAATGCGGTAAAAAGGGTAAATCCGGGTGTTTACGGATGCTCCGGAGTGGGGTGCGGCTCCGGTGCATCGCTCTGCGCCGATTTAAGCCGATTTACGCTGATTTATGCTGATTTACACCAATTTATGCCGATTTACGGAGGGTTTTTGCTGGCGGCAGGCGCAGCGACCGTTTACCTGCTCTCGCTGGGAAATCACAAAGGAGAAGGGGATTAACAGGCAGGAAAAGTTTCAAACCACTTCAAGTCCCTCCAGGGACAGTGTTTATGTCTTTAATTAACGTGTGCCGGTGTCCCAGACCACCCTGGGAACTGGGGAGGACAAAACAGCAGCAATTTGGCCTCGATGAGGCTAAAAAAAACCATCTCGGGAAGGCGGCGGGGCAGCTCCGGCCGGGTTCGGGGAGCGATGAACCAGCCGGGCGCCTGCGCGGGGATTTTCTCGGAGGGATAAAACTTTTCCCTTCACCTCTGAAACCACCCCAAGCTTCCCACCTGGTTGCTGGTGGAAATATTTTGATTGCAGCCGTCTTAAAGCTGCAAAAAAAAAAACAAACCAAAAAAAAACCCATCCCAAGCTTCCCACCTGGTTGCTGGTGNGAAAAAAAAAAAGGAAATATCGGGGGCAGCTGAGCTGCAGCGCGAGCCCAGGAGATGATGGGTGGTCCGGGGTTTAAAAACCGCCCGGATAGACTGCGGGCGGCTGGATGGTTTCGCTGGGAAACCACAAAGGAAAAGCGACCTTCTCGCCGCGCTCGGGGGGGTTACGGAGAACAAAAGGCAGGGGAAGGGCGAGCGGAGAAGGCGGCGGCGAGGCTCCGCGATGGGAGAGATCGATTTCTGCTCCCTGTTGGTAAGAGAGAGGCTGGAAAGAGAGTTTTCGGTTTAAATCCCGAATTCCTCCGTTCCCGGCGAAGATTTCCGCGGCCGCGGAAGTTTATTTCCGAGACGGCGAGCGGACAGGGGGTCATCCGTCAATTCAGCGAATGTCCGTGTCAGCCCGAGAGCCCCGCAGCTGCCGCTCCCCCGATCCCGCACAGGGCGAGAAAAGGGGGAAAAATGCCCCTAATGAGCTGCTGCCCCACGAGATCCCCTCGGCCTTTGGCCCCGTGCCCCAGGCCGGCAGCGGCAGCCGGCATCCGAAAAGCCTCGCACGGAGCCGCTCGCTCGGCACCTTCCCCGCCGGCATCGTCCTTACGGAGCTTGATCCCCTGGGATGCTCCGAGTGTTTTTTTTTCTCGGATCCCAAGCATTTACCAGGGTCCTGCCCTTCTCCTGCATCTCCTTCCTAAGGTGCGAGGAATTTGGGGCACTGCCCTTTTTTTTTTTCTTTCCCCCCTTTTTTTTTCTTTTTTTTCCGCTTTTTTCCTCATGTTTTCCCCTTTTTTCCTTTTTCC
>VZTO01022995.1:0-14755 GCA_013400615.1 Syrrhaptes paradoxus | reverse complement strand
CAAAATCTATATAAACAATCAAATTTTGCCCTCGTTGAAGTTATTTTAATTTAAGGTGATAATGATTTAAAAATCAACATGAAATTATCTGTTATGTTTTTGCCCATCTATACGGCATACATATGATATGCTCTGCTGCTACATCCAGATCAGTTATGACAATAATAATAATAAACACTAGTAGTAATCATCCTATTACCTACTGCTGGCCGACTGGGCAAAAATTTGGACCCTGGTAACATAGAAGTTGACAGTATTTATCAGTTATTAGAAACAAATAGAAGTCCTTATACAAAAGCATTATTTCCAGTTTCACAGAAAGCTCAATTCTCCTTTTTTTGTTAAATCATTTAAAATAGATTAGCACTGAATTAACATATGTGCCTGCTATAAAAAATTTTATGGGTATATTCCTTAGTAAACACATTTACATCAGATGCTAAACACATTCTCTAAATTTTTAGTAGCATCTAACACTTACGTGAAGTTGATGAGCACACCGACTTTAAAATGATGTGCATTTACGTACCTGTCATACTCTTAGACAGGTAGCCAAAAACGTGACAATAAAGTATTAAAAATGGGCTTGCATACAAATATTGATATGTATAAAACACATAAGCATAGCAATATTCTGGATATGCATAAATAGAGCTTAGAAATAATCTGTCTATACTTGAATCTACTGACTCTGAAGAGTATAGGTTAGCACACTTGATGTTTACATTATTACTTTTGCATATCTGTGCACTTTCTCTTTGTCTGGAATGTACTTTACAGGTCATTATAAGTATTTGCCAGATATGCAAGCCTTTAAAATAGTGATGAATATTTGTATGAATTCTGCCAATGTCTTTTGTAGACTGAAGCTGGAAAAAGGGCTGAAGCTGTAGCTACAGTTGTTGCAGCAGTTGATCAGGCACGTGTTCGATCACCCTGGGAAACGGAACAAGCAGATGAAGCTTATGTAAAGCAGAAAACTTTGGAATATGGCTATAAAGAGCATGCTGTAAGAGACCATGTTGCTGAGGCCCCAGCAGAACGTCATGTTGTCACTAAAGAAGTTAAAACTGTCTATGCTCCTCCTGAAAAACATATCTCAGCTGCTGAAAAGAAGGAAGTTCATATAGCAACAGAGGTTAGACTCAGATTATGCTGTATTATTTTTCAAAAACTATGTCCCAGTGAAATCCATTTCAGTTTGGAGAACATCATCACATTCTGAACTTTTTTCATTGCCTTATGTAGATAAAAAGAGCAACAGAAGCTACAACTGAGAAAACAATTCACGTTGAACACCCGCGACCCCGCACGGCAAGTCCTCACTTCACAGTGTCCAAAATTGCTGTTCCTAAACCAGATCACACGTATGAGGTAAGAAGTGAAAAGTGTATCCAAGAGGAACAGCATGCTCGTTTATAATAACCAGCAGGTCACTGGCCCATTCCTTTTGACTTTTCCTTCCACTCCAGTACGGTGTTTTCGCAAGAAGAGTTGTATGCTCTCTAGAGTTGTTTTTGCTGGCTTGTTTGACTAATACAGACCAGTGCTGTAAACAAGACACATGAACTGCTAAAATGTGATTTGTAATAATTATTTGGACAACCTTATCTTCTGTTTAAGGATGCAGCTTCAATACTTCATGTCATACAGTGAAATTGTAAACATTTGTCATGCAACTTATGTTTTTTAAAGAGCAGAAGTATCCCTCTTCAGTTCTATTATGTACATCAGTTCACTAGTACATTGGAAGCAGTGCCTCTTACTTCTTTGCAGATTACTACATACTAAGCTAATTTTTGAAACAGAAAAAATCCAGATGACATGACACTCTCCATTTTAATGTTATTTTTCCGTTATTCTGTTTGACTCCTTCAAATTATTAAGTTCTCATTTAATTAATTTTCTCATTCAAGCATACTTTCTCTCTTTAGCTGGACTTTAAAAATGAACTGTTTTTACCCTCAAACATAATTAAACACTATAAAAATTACCTAAAATATTTTTTATTTAACAATTTATGTATGTTTTCTGAAGTCTTTAGACCTACAATAACATTTTGGAATCTCTTCAGTTATTTTAATCACTGGCAGCTGTGTAATTAGTAGTATTGTTTATTGCAGTATCAAACTGATTACATGGTAAGATAAGGCCTCAAGTGAATAAATTTAGAAGACATTTCTCATGGTGTACTTAAGAGCTTCTGGACCATTTAAAGATTAAATTCTAAAGTAAAAAAAGATAAAATATTTACATGTTTGACACATCAAAAATAATATAAGGATATTGTATTTCCAGTATTCTACTACTACAATCTAAAACTAGAAGTCATTTTTGTATATATAGCTTTTGCAATGCCAACAAATAAGTTACTAAGGAAGCAACTGGTGCATATGCAATCTGCTCAAGAAATATACTGGATCCTTTGAAAACAAGCGAACAACAAAGCTGTAACTCTTTCTCTTCTGTTCCCTAGGTTTCAATAGCTGGATCTGCCATGGCTACTCTGGAAAAAGAGTTATCAGCTACTTCTGCTGTGCAAAAGATCACCAAGCCTGTGAAACCACCTCAGCTAAAGCCACATGATGTTAGGATAAAAGCAGAGCCAGTTGCTCCTCCACAGTTTCCCTTTGGAGAGGCTGCTGAGACCTATAAAAGTCACTATGATGTTGAGACTACAAAAGAGACAGGTGTGAGCATTAAAGGTGAAGCAGTGCGGGAAGAGCACTTGGTGTTGCGGAAAGAAGGTGAAACAAAGGTATGTTATTGAGCAAATTTTCACCACTTTGACTTTCATCTTAAAAACAGCATAGCCTCACTTTGTTGTTTCCTTATTGCAGTTTTCCACTTTTACAGCATTCTGCTGACTTTTATCCCTTTGTTGTTTTAACACAAATACGTCTCAGGACCTAATGTTTACCTATGACAAGCAAAGAGTTCTCTTTACCTAATTTCTTTTCTTATCTAAATTCTGCTGGCTTTGCTAGGTGTTTTTATTAACTGTGCTTTAAACAACCTAGGTGACAGAAACTGCCAGAGTTCCTGTGCCTGCAGAAGTCCCTACTACTCCACCCACCTTAGTCTCAGTAAGTAATTTGTATGTAGATTATGGGAGTTACACTATGTTTTCACCCATTTTGTATTCTAACTTTTATCTTTGAAAACCTGACCATGAAAATATGGCTTTATTTAATCTTTTAAATTCAGTATTAGTCTTACTCAGACATACAATTTCTCTCTGATGCAAACTATTCTGAATGTCTGTTATGGGGGTGATTCTTCACAATTGCATCACATAGTAGGTTGACATTTGCTGCAGTGAAAAAATGTCTCATGATGATCTGCATAAACGTCAACTTACCTTCTAATTTTATCAATAACAGTAATGTTCAAAGATCCCAAATCCAATTTCAAATACTTCTCTTTGGAAAATTTTTTCCTGGATACACTGCTGAACAGAACACTGTTTTGAAGTAAACATTAATTTTCCATTCAAATAGGTTTTAGTTATTTAAATATCTGTTTAGTAGTGAAGATATATACTGACTATGATGCTTATTTTTTTGTCATACAGGGCCTCAAAAATAAGACTGTGACTGAAGGTGAGTCTGTCACTCTGGAGTGCCATATCTCTGGTCATCCTCAGCCTACTGTGACATGGTACAGGGAAGACTACAAGATTGAGAGCTCAATGGACTTCCAGATCACTTTCATAGCAGGGCTTGCTCGCCTTGTGATTCGTGAAGCCTTTGCAGAAGACAGTGGAAGATTTACCTGCACTGCTACCAATAAGGCCGGGAGTGTCAGCACATCTTGCCACTTATGTGTGAAAGGTAAGTGTATTTATCACTGTAGGAAGATTATAGTTTTGTTAACTGCGTATTACTTCCAATGTAACTTAGACATTTTGTCAGTTCCCAAGTAGAATATATGCCTCGAATTGTATTCCAGGACTGTTAGGTAAGAGAGCTATAAGAATATGAGGAAAAGGCCAATTATGGGCCAGAGGAGACTCTTGCTTCGTCAGGGAAAGTTCCTGGCCCTCTGAGCCATCTAAGTACTTAACCTGCTATCTCTTTGTGTCAACTAAACTCACTGGTTAAGAGCTATTAAAGTATTTATAAATCCACTATGTCATATTTGCCTTGCAGTTTCAGAAGAAATTGAGACTCGAGAAACCATTTCTGAGAAGGGTGTTACAGAAGAGAAACGGTAAAGTTACTTTCCTACACAGACTGCTCCTACTGTGGTCATTAGTTTCTTGCACTCTGTTTATGAGAGCTTCAGACATCAGCTCACTTACCTGCACTGAAATCTTATTTCAGCTATGTGGAGACAAAGGACATTGTAATGGAAGATGTTTCTGCTACAGCAGAGGAAGTATTGGGAGAACCCGTGCCTCCTTTCTTCATAAGAAAACCCGTAGTACATAAATTAATTGAAGGTGGGAGCATTATTTTTGAATGCCAAGTAGGGGGCAACCCAAAGCCACATGTCTACTGGAAAAAAGGTGGAGTTCCTCTAACGACTGGCTACAGGTACTTTTGCAACAGTGCACAAAAACTATTTAAGCATAATTTGAAAGAATATTTAATTGATAATGCCATAATTTTGATTGCCTCACTGATGCTGAGCCAAATAACAATAGGTGATTTCTGTGCAATTTATTTTTGAAATGGAAAAATGATGGGATCATGTCTCAATGTAAAACTTTAGAAGGTTGTTAAGTTTTAAAATATAAATATTCAAAAGACCATGCAATGAGAAATGCTACATATCCTTAAAAACAAATCAAGAAGTTTAGTGTTTGTTTTCTTTTGACTGTGCAAATGTTGTCTATAGAAAGCAACAAATACGTTTGTAGCATTCTTGAAATATGTCATGCTGTAATGACCCATATTAGAAAAAACTATGTGCACACAGCATATACCATTTTACTGTGTCTGATAACTAATCTCTGATATTTCAGTACTGCTGTTTGCATCCCATTTATTTTCTTGACAACAGAAAGAAAGTAGACCTGTACTCTAGTTTCAGCATAATTGCTTTTCCTACACCGTTCTGCAGATTCATTGTGTGAGAATTGCCTGCAAAAGTTTCTCTTTTTTTAACTTGTACAAGTTAGGAGTGATTCTGAATAATTATATCACTAAAAGCAAATTCACTAAAAATTCTGTTCCTCAGAATTATGGAGAGCTTGTACTTTTTATGTTTTCTACAGATACAAAGTGAGTTACAAAAGAGAAACCGGGGAATGCAAACTTGAAATTTCCATGACTTTTGCCGATGATGCCGGAGAATACACTATTATTGTTCGGAATAAGCATGGAGAAGCTTCTGCAACGGTCTCCTTACTAGAAGAAGGTACACTGTAGATTGAAGAAATGGGAAAAATATTTATTGAAATTAACTTTAAGTTGGAAAAATATTTTAAATTGTGCTGCAAATTCTTTGCAGCTTAGTTTGGTCAATTCAAGAAACATAAAGGGAGATCTGGTAGCTCTGTTTCTGCAAGACAGAGTATTTGACATCAGGTTCTTAAAGGACTTATATTCTTTGCTAGAATGTGTAGCTATAGGACCCCTCTTCTGTTGACATCCATAACAGTTTACATAACATAAGAATATTCAGAGAGTTATGTGGTGAAAGGAGGTTAATCAAGTATTAGCTTGTTGTATTACAGGGAAAGAAGCTAACTTAGTTGTTTGGTGGTTTGTTTTTTTTTTTTTTCCAATTGTCCTTGTAAAAATGCCTGAAAATTTGCAGGAGACAGAGCTGCAGTGAAGAAATTGTAAAATAGTCTTTTCAGGTGCTTCCACTTTGAGAACTAGAACACGTAAATAGCACAGTAAGACTTTTACCTGTTTATAAAGCTCATCTGAGGGCATCAGTCTTTGCATTTTATTTATGTTTACATTTTAGTGCCTGAACAGGCAGCAACTCTGTTTGAATCACCAAAACCAGTAAAATAAGTTGGATGAGGGAGTAGAGTGCACCCTCAGCAAGTTTGCTGATGATACGAAACTGGGAGGAGTGGCTGACATGCCAGAAGGCTGTGCTTCCATCCAGCGAGACCTAGACAGGCTGGAGATTTGGGAGGGGAAAAATTTAATGCAATTTAACAAGAGCAAGTGTAGAGTCTTGCATCTGGGCAAGAACAACACCAGGTTCCAGTATAAGTTGGGTACGGAACTGTTGGAGAGTAGTGTAGGGGAGAGGGACCTGGGGGTCCTGGTGGACAGCAGGATGACCATGAGCCAGCACTGTGCCCTCGTGGCCAAGAAGGCCAATGGCATCCTGGGGTGTATCAGAAGGGGGGTGGTCAGTAGGTCAAGAGAGGTTCTCCTCCCCCTCTACTCTGCCCTGGTGAGACCGCATCTGGAATATTGTGTCCAGTTCTGGGCCCCTCAGTTCAAGAAGGACAGGGAACTGCTGGAGAGAGTCCAGCGCAGAGCCACAAAGATGATGAAGGGAATGGAGCATCTCCCTTATGAGGAAAGGCTGAGGGAGCTGGGTCTCTTTAGCTTGGAAAAGAGGAGACTGAGGGGTGACCTAATTAATGTTTATAAATATGTGAAGGGTGAGTGTCAGGAGGATGGAGCCAGGCTCTTCTCTGTGACATCCAGTGATAGGACAAGGGGCAATGGGTTCAAGCTGAAACATAGGAGGTTCCACTTGAATATGAGAAAAAACTTCTTTACAGTGAGGGTGACAGAGCACTGGAACAGGCTGCCCAGAGAGGTGGTGGAGTCTCCTTCTCTGGAGACATTCAAAGCCCACCTGCATGTGTTCCTGTGTGATCTGATCTAGGTGTTCCTGCTCCAGCGGGGGGATTGGACTAGATGATCTTTCGAGGTCCCTTCAAATCCCTAACATTCTGTGATTCTGTGAAGTTTGTACTTCTTCTCTATTCAATCCAGTGAAAACCATAAAACCTTATGAAAATTAATGTTTTCTTAATTCTTAGCTGATTATGAAGCCTACATAAAATCAAAACAAGAAATGATGTACCAAACTCAAGTGACTGCATACGTACAGGAACCTAAAGTGGCTGAGGTAGCCCCGGCTATTTCATATGGTGACTTTGAAAAAGAATATGAAAAAGAACAAGCTGTAATTAGGAAAAAAATGGCAAAAGATACAGTGATGGTCAGAACTTTTGTAGAAGATGAGGTATGTCTACCACTCCATACACTTTTTGTACACTGACATTCTATCAGTACAAATCACTTCTTTACAAGGCCATTATCTGACACATAGAACTAATGATCTTGCTTTTCTGTATAGGAATACCATATTTCTTCTTTTGAAGAAAGACTTATCAAGGAAATTGAACTCAGAATTATTAAGACCACCTTACATGAACTTCTTGAAGAAGACGGAGAGGAGATGATGGTTGACATTTCTGAATCTGAAGCTGTAGAAGCAGGATTTGATTTAAGATTAAAGAATTACAGAACCTTTGAAGGGACAGGAGTTACTTTCCATTGCAAGACAACTGGATATCCATTGCCAAAGGTATCCCACACCCGTATGACATTAATCTATTTAAAAAACTGGTGCTCTATTTTAAAACATCCCTTAACATATAATTGTCAGACATTCTACATTCTGTATAGAAAACAGCAAATCTCAAAGGAAATCCTGTCTTTTGTTTTAATATCAAGCTGAATTTTCCTTTTGTCCCTTAATAGAATAGTGTTAGGTTGGTTAACCAGTTCAGGAGAAGGTTAGATTTACCAGTTAAGTTGGTCTTACTTCTTGAGTATCTCTGAGTTAGCCAACGTCAAGTGGGGAACATAGTAATGAGTCTGGTCTATGTCACTTTGTTTTCTGTCAAAATGGGATTTTTATCTCTTTCTAGTTCCAAAACTATTTTTTTTCAGGCTACTGTGAAAACATGTTACTTTAGTTCCTTATTTCAAATAAAAATGGTAATGTTAACATATATGCATGGGCTGTGATGATGCATCACCTGAGAAACAGGAAGTTGCAATACGTTGTACACATGGGTCATTACTGTATCTTTGTCTTTAGGAGAGCTCATGTAACATTGCACTGTTTCTTTTCATGCAGATTGCATGGTACAAAGATGGCAAGCGCATAAGGCATGGAGAGCACTACCAAATGGAAGTTTTGCAAGATGGCAGTGCCAGTCTGCGTTTGCCTGTCGTTTTACCTGAAGATGAAGGAATTTATACTGTCTTTGCCAGTAATATGAAAGGAAATGCCATTTGTTCAGCAAAACTCTATGTTGAGCCAGTTGCACCCACAGCAACTCCAGGTTATATGCCAGGACCAGAAGTTATGAGAAGATATAGGTAGGTACACAGTAATATAAAAATTTCATGAGACTTCAGTCTGCTGTGATAAACAGTCCAAAACCTCTTTACACAGCAGCCAAACAGCTTAAGTTATTGGAGTTTGCATACCACTAGAGAAATTCTAAATGCAGTTTTCATGGCTTATATTGATGTATGTGCCAACTCTTTGTCTGATTTGCCTTCTTAATGAGCAATGCTGTTCTCAGAGTACCATCACTCACATGCATATCCAGTCACAGTATGAGATTTACAGCCTCAGTAACTGCATTTATTTCTTAAAGTACTCATGTTTTGGAAAAAAAAAATTCTGCACTTGGTACTGTGTGCAACTCTTACTTCCCACCCTTGAAATAGCTGTATTTCTATGACAGAAAAAATCGACCATTGCCATGCGCTGTGTCCTGTCTCCATATATATAGGCACACATGCACAAACATATGCAGGGTTACATCCATATCTATACAATATCCAAGACCCAAAAGTTTCCCTGGCTGTGGTGTATCCTAGTACTGTTCAGCTATACAAATTGGTGTCAAAAACCTACAGAAACTTGACTAAAAATTAAAATTAATATCGTCACAATTTCTCACATAGATGAATTGGTTAAACTCTTTAAAATAAACTATGCTAAAGGCAAAAGTTTAACTCTGTTTATCATGTCATCTCACTGCTATAAGATGTCATACACATCTGTCTTATCTTTTCCGTATAGGTCTATCTCTCCACGCTCTCCAAGCCGATCTCCTGCCCGCAGTTCTCCTTCTCGTTCTCCTGCCCGCAGATTAGAAGAAACTGATGAAGGACAACTAGAGAGACTATATAAGCCAGTTTTTGTTCTGAAACCTACATCATTTAAATGTTCACAAGGGCAGACAGCAAGATTTGACTTAAAAGTTGTTGGCAGACCTATGCCAGAGACATACTGGTTCCATAATGGTACACCAGCCTCATTTTCATCAACAAATAATCTTAAAAAGCAATCTTATATGCATTTTACATCTTCTTAAGTCACTGTTTTGAGTGCAACTTTTTTTTCCATGTGTATCTGTAGGTCAACAAGTGATTAATGACTACACCCATAAAATAGTGATTAAAGAAGATGGCACCCAGTCATTGATCATTGTTCCTGCTATGCCTGATGACTCTGGAGAATGGACTGTAATTGCTCAGAACAGGGCAGGCAAAGCTTCAGTTTCAGTGACACTGACTGTGGAAGGTAACTACGTGCATGCAATTTTTAGGAGGCTCAGGAGTGTTTCTTATTATAAACCATGGATGTGTCATTTCCTCTTGTGATAACTTACCCTTGCTCTTTCAGCTAAGGAAGACCTAGTCAGACCGCACTTTGTGGAAAGACTGAGGAATGTTAGTGTAAAGGAAGGCTCTAGACTGGAGATGGCAGTGAAAGCTACTGGTAATCCTAATCCTGACATTGTATGGCTGAAGAACAGTGACATCATTGTACCTCATAAATACCCCAGAATAAAGTAAGAATTTTTATTTTGTTTAAATAGTAAAGGAGTTAATAATCACCATTCTATAAGTGGCTCCTATAGTGTACTGAATACCCTTGTTTCCATAGAAGGGGTTCACTAAGGGCTTGGTCCAATGGCCACTGAAGCTACTAACAGCTTTTGCATTGGAGCAAGGCTAAGTGATATAAAATATCTTGTAGGACTCACTCCATTTTTCCAGCTTGTGTATTTTGAATTCTGTAAAACCAATGCTTTTACAACAGAGATTTAGGGAACTTTTATCTGTCTCTGATTTTGAAGTCTTCTGCAGTCAGAATTGTCATTGATTTCAAGACTGGTTTTTATTATCTGTATCTGTTTATTCTTAGGTACTGCACTCATAAATGTGAATAAACATAGACTACAGGTCTAATTTCTCCAGAGATTTGCCTTTGGAGGCTTTGATCTAATTTTGAAGAAGGGCAAAAATGAATAACAAAGAAGTGCAAAAAAGTTTAAAAAAACTGTTTTAATATTTCAGGATTGAGGGAACCAAAGGCGCAGCTGCTCTTAAAATTGAATCTACTGCTAGGCAAGATGCTGCATGGTATACTGCTACTGCTATCAATAAAGCTGGAAGGGACACTACTCGGTGCAAAGTAAATGTTGAAGTTGAATATGCAGAACCTGAACCAGAAAGGAAATTAATCATTCCAAAAGGAACTTACAAAGCCAAGGAGATTGCAGCACCAGAGTTAGAGCCTCTGCATTTGCGCTATGGTCAAGAGCAATGGGAGGAAGGAGATCTCTATGACAAAGAAAAGCAACAGAAACCATTTTTTAAGAAGAAGCTCACATCTTTAAGACTCAAGCAATTTGGACCAGCACACTTTGAGTGCAGGCTTACACCAATTGGTGACCCAACCATGGTGGTGGAGTGGTTGCATGATGGCAAACCCTTGGAAGCAGCAAACAGACTCCGCATGATCAATGAGTTTGGGTACTGTAGCCTGGACTATGGAGTAGCCTATTCCAGAGATAGCGGAGTGATCACTTGCAGGGCAACTAACAAATATGGTACAGACCATACATCTGCTACTCTGATTGTGAAGGATGAGAAAAGCCTTGTGGAAGAATCTCAGTTGCCAGAGGGAAGAAGGGGTCTGCAGCGAATTGAAGAGTTAGAAAGAATGGCCCATGAGGGTGCTCTTCCTGCAGTTGCAGTGGACCAAAAGGAAAAACAAAAACCAGAAATTGTTTTAGTTCCTGAACCTGCAAGAGTCCTGGAAGGTGAAACAGCACGATTCCGCTGCCGTGTGACTGGCTATCCTTTGCCCAAAGTCAACTGGTACCTCAATGGACAGCTCATCCGTAAGAGCAAAAGGTTTAGACTCCGTTACGATGGAATCCACTACCTGGATATTGTGGACTGCAAATCGTATGACACAGGGGAGGTGAAAGTCACTGCAGAGAATCCAGAAGGCTTTATTGAACATAAGGTGAGACTTGAGATCCAGCAGAGGGAAGACTTCAGATCTGTTCTCCGTCGTGCTCCTGAACCCAAACATGAACCTACAGTGACAGAGCCTGGAAAACTTCTTTTTGAGGTACAGAAGGTAGACAAACCTGCAGAGGCAACAACCAAAGAAGTGGTGAAACTGAAAAGGGCTGAAAGAATCACTCATGAGAAGCTTTCAGAGGAATCTGAAGAGCTGCGTAGTAAATTCAAGCGTAGGACAGAAGAGGGCTACTATGAAGCCATCACTGCTGTGGAACTTAAGTCTCGTAAAAAAGATGAATCATATGAAGAAATGTTAAAAAAGACAAAAGAAGAACTCCTTCACTGGACCAAAGAGATCCCAGAGGAAGAGAAGAAAGCACTTCCTCCTGAAGGCAAAATCACCATTCCAACATTCAAACCAGAGAAGGTTGAGCTTAGTCCAAGCATGGAGGCTCCCAAGATATTTGAACGAATTCAAAGCCAGACTGTAGCCCAGGGGACAGATGCACACTTCCGTGTGAGAGTGGTGGGAAAACCAGACCCCGAGTGCCAGTGGTTCAAAAATGGTGTGCAGATTGAAAGGACTGATCGTGTGTATTGGTATTGGCCTGAAGATAATGTTTGTGAATTAGTCATTAGAGATGTGACTTCTGATGATTCTGCCAGCATCATGGTGAAAGCAGTCAATATAGCTGGTGAAACTTCTAGCCATGCTTTCCTGTTAGTACAAGGTAATTTAAATTCTCTTACATCTATCCTACTGCTTATCACAGGGTGTTAAATCTGTATGGTTAGTGCACTGTTGACTGATTGCATATTGTTTTGCAGCCAAGCAGTTAATCAGCTTCACCCAGAAGTTACAAGATATTGCTGCTAAAGAGAAAGACTCCATGGCAACATTTGAATGTGAGACATCAGAACCCTTTGTCAAAGTGAAATGGTTTAAGAATGGAATTGAGATTCATTCTGGAGACAAATACAGGATGCACTCAGACAGAAAGGCTCATTTTCTTTCTGTGCTTGCAATTGAAATGTCTGATGCTGATGACTACAGCTGTGCACTAGTAGAAGATGAATCCATAAAAACTACAGCAAAGCTTACTGTTGAAGGTAAGAAGCACACAGCTCTGTACCATGCAGTTCTGTTAAAGTGAAATCAGCTTCAGGAAGAAATAAAACAATTTAAACTGGTGTCTGATGCACTAAGAAATGTTCAAGTTGTTTTCCTATTGTAGAAATGCAGTATGAAAGTTTGGAGGTATTTTTATGTAAAAAGGTTACACCATATATAGTAATTTCCTTAGGCTCATTTAATAAGAAATGTTTTCATCAAGCTTATTCATGAATTTAATTATTTTTGCCTGTAGGTGCTGTGGTTGAGTTTATTAAAGAACTTGAGGATGTTGAAGTACCGGAATCCTTCTCAGGTGAACTTGAATGTGAGGTTTCCCCAGAAGACGTGGAGGGGAAATGGTATCATGGCGATGTTGAACTCACTTCTAATCATAAATATGTGATTGCATCCCGCCGTGGTCGCCAAATCCTCACTATTAAAGATGTTAATAAAGATGACCAAGGAGAGTATAGCTTTGTTGTTGACGGAAAAAGGACTCACTGCAAACTGAAGATGAAGCGTAAGCATTTCTGATACTTACATTGTCTATATAATATAGATTTTCTATATTATATCATACAGTATAGCTGTGTCACTATATCCCATACTGCCTTAATATTCGATCTGCTTATCTGTTATGAGGATTGATTAACTTAATTTCATTTCACAGCTCGTCCCATGGTTATTCTTCAAGGACTTACTGATCAAAAATTCTGTGAGGGAGATATTGTACAACTTGAAGTTAAAGTCTCCCTGGAAAATGTGGAAGGTGTCTGGATGAAAGATGGTCATGAAATTCAATTAAGTGATCGTATTCACATTGTGTTGGATAAACAGTCACACATGTTGCTGATAGAAGATGCAACAAAGGAAGATAGTGGATCTTACTCTTTTAGTGTTCCTGGTCTTGGACTGTCAACCACTGGACAAATTACAGTGTACAGTAAGTCATTATAATTATTTTGAACATATGTTTGATTTTTGGGTTTGGAGGATTGCTTCTTAAAGGCATAGTTTTTAAAATTTATTTTTTTTTTTAACTTAACAGGTGTGGAAATAGTGGTGCCTCTAAAAGATGTTCACGTAGTTGAAGGAACAAAAGCTATCCTTGAATGCAAAGTTTCAGCACCTGATGTGTCTTCCTCCAAATGGTACCTAAATGACCATCAGATAAAGCCTGATGAACGTGTACAAGCTGTATGTAAAGGCACTAAACAGAGGCTAGTGCTTACCAGAACCCATGCATCAGATGAAGGACATTATAAGCTAATGGTTGGCAAAGTTGAAACAAGTTGCAACGTCACAGTTGAAAGTAGGTTTCCTTTAAGATGCACAGATCTTTTTGAAATTATTTCTTTAAGTACAAAACTGTGGAATTACAAATTAATATATTTGTAATATATTCTTTCTACAGAAATTCAGATTATTAGAGGTCTTCATGACATCACCTGCACTGAAACACAGAATGTATGCTTTGAGGTCGAGCTCTCCCATTCAGGGATTGATGTAATTTGGCACTTCAAAGGCCAAGAGATAAAGGCTGGTCCTAAATATAAAATTGAAGCACTTGGCAAAATCTATAAATTGACAGTGGTGAAGATGATGAAAGATGATGAAGGAGAATATGTATTTTATGCTGGAGAGAAGAAAACATCTGGAAAGCTTATAGTAGCAGGTTAGAAGGGTTGAAGTCCAAGATTTTTATTTCACTGTGATTTGAAAACAATGCTCAATATACTGTATTTTGAAATCATAGAAACTGTGTTGTTTCTGTATCTTTTTTGTCTTTATCTTTTTTTCTATGTTCTCCTTGTTCTTTCCCTTACATTTTCTGATTGGTATATTCTAAATCCAGCAAAGCTTTTAAGTAGGTGCTTGTATATTTTGCTAAATCAGAGCCATAGTATGGAATGCTGTAGTATGCTTTTGATGTAATTAATGTAAAAAAAGAAGGTTTTTTTTGTTGAATGCTCAGTATACATTTGCTGATTATAAACATAATAAATGAGAATAACTAGGACAGAAGTAAGAAACATCTTTTTGTGATGTTCAGGTCACATTCTATTCTTGATTTTTCACAGAACTCAGTGTGTCTATGGGCATACTGAAAACTAGGGTGAAGAATTCTAGCCTCTACTTTGCATGTGGTTGCATTTCTGTATGACGGAAAGTTGAACAGCAACACAACAAAAACTTGTGGTTTTGCTTCTCAACAGGTGGTGCCATTTCAAAGCCTCTCACTGACCTGACCTTGGCTGAGTCCCAAACAGCTGTTTTTGAATGTGAGGTGGCAAATCCTGAATCAGATGGCCAGTGGCTAAAAAATGGTAGACCATTGCCTATGACAGATCAGTACCGTGCT
>VZTO01022994.1:77921-92322 GCA_013400615.1 Syrrhaptes paradoxus | reverse complement strand
TTCCTACTGCCGGGAAAGCCCCCTCCCCACATCCCCTCGTGCTGCAGGGCAAAGCCCCATCCCCAGCAGCTTCTCCCCTCAAACCCAGCCCATAATAATCCGGCTTTTTGAGACCAGACCTTGAAATCCCACCACCCCCATCACCCTTCCCCTTCCAACAGAGCCGGGACCATCCCATCAGGTCTTTCAACAATTTTATTCCCGACAGATCCGAGCGTTACACAAAGTGTCGCCGTCGCTACCGCTAGTGTTGGGTTAAAAAGAGCCGGGGTGCGCGGCAGGGTACCCGGGGGTGGCGGGGGTCCGGATGCCGGTGGGGGTCCGGCAGAGTTGGGGGTGTCGCTGGAAGACGTGCCGGTGCTGGCGGGCGACCCCCTGGCCGCATCCCACGGGATTTGCCGTTACAAGGTGCATTCGGATCGGGTGCCGGAGGGTGACCGCGGGAGCATGGTGGGTGCAAAAGCCATTTAAAAAAAAAAAAAAAAAAAGGAAAAAAAAGCCAAAAGTGGATGTTTGCTAAAGCACCCCAGGACTGGGGGTATCTACCACCACCAGGACCACTCCAACCCTCCACCACCTGCACACCTGACACTGGGAACGCTCTCCGAGCCAAGCCAGCTTCTGGGGTGAGTTTTTTTGTACCCTAAAAACTGCAGCCCCCGTTCCCCCCCCTCCCAGCTGAAGGGCTCCCTGGGCTCCGGATCTCCATCACAGCCCTGCGAGAGGAGCCCATCGAAGTGGGGGGGACACCTCCGGTATAACCCTGAGATCTCCCAGCATCGCTTGTCACCGGGCGGCAGGGACCAGCGTCGGGCGGCTCATCCCGCATCCCAGCGATGCGCGGAGCTGGTCCTGGCACCTGCCTGCAAGCCGGGCTCCAGAGCGGAAAAATGAGCAACGAGGAAAAATGGAAGGAGCTGAGCTGTCCCCGAGCTGAAGGGTGGGTTTGGGACATGGGTGACACAACCTCAAGGTTGTCCCTTGGTTGTCCCCTGGCCAGCTTGAGGAGCAGCCAACGGGAACATCTTCCAGGAGGGACTCCAAACTTCTCGCTGGCACTTTTCGCTGCAACCTGGTCCTCATTATTTCTTAATTAACATATCCAAGAAATCAATTAACTGCGACATTTCTAATTAAATACTAGGGGAGATGATCATCTCATTATCTGCCGAGGTGAACAACTTGATGTGTGTGGTGGGGTCTTTTTTTTTTTTTTTTTTTTTCCCCATTCCTTCCACTTCCCCCAATTATAGGAAATCAGGAACGCAACCGGTCGGGTTGTTCTTGCAAACCGAAGGCTCCTCTTTGTACATTAGGCAAGTCAAAGAGATTAATTAGCTATTAAGTGAATGTGCATAATGTTATCATTAGCTGTTGTGTGTAATCTTTTCTGGCACAATTTGCCGTCCTAATAAACACTCCTAATGCGCTGCCGCTTTTCCAGCTCCAGACTTTTCGTTTCGAATTCTCTAGGAAGTGTCGAAGGCGGTGTTTTGATGCTCACCAGTGATCCCACCATGGGTGGGTGCAACGGCGCCGAGCCGGCGCTGGAACCGCTGCACGAGGGAGCCCAACCTCGAGCTGCCTGCGAGCGAAACCGTCCTTTAAGCTCCATATGGGTCAGGTTTGTGCCTTCTGCTTTGAAATAAAAATCGCATCTCGACATCTCCTGCGTTGGGATGGTGGTGGCTCAACAGCTCAACCGCATCAGTTGGCTTCAGCGTCCCAGCGTGGGGACACCGTGGTCTCGTTTTCTCTAAGAGGTTGGGATCATGGGGCCACCAAAATGTGCTCTTCAGCCGTGCACCTCGTCCTGCTCGTCACCAAGCCTGGGGACAGGGCAGCAGAGATGGGTCCCCACCATCCCAACCTGGAGAAAGGGGATGCACATGGGTTTGGGAGATGTGGGGTCAAGTTCTTGGGTCTCCAACCTCTTGGGCATCGCAACGCAAGACCCGCAGATGCCTCAGGAAGGGCTTTGAAAAGGGCACTGAGCCCCGTGGGGTGGTGGCTCTCCCTCCCCACCTCCAAGCAGGAGCATCTTCCCAGTGCTTTGGCCAAGGGACACAATATTTTGAGTTGGATTTGAACTAAATTTAAGAGCAAACGTCGTCGCCAACCTGCCAGAGGCTGTGATCGGCTCTTAGGCAAACGCCTGACTCAGGATCCCGGGATGTTATTTATTTCTCAGCACAAAACTCTGTTGAGTTGACTGAGACCCATCTTCATGACACATAAAGCGAAACAAGTTTGACGGGGTTTGTACGGGAAGACGATGAATCCAGACTCATTTAGCCCGTTTGATTGTCACTTGTTCGACGGCGCAGCTGCCTCCGAGCCGAGCCATAATCTCGCAGATCCTCTGACATCCCTCAAGCTGGTCCTCACCCGCTCGAGCAGGATCAGGCCCTCGTGATTAATAAACCCTGAATCTATTCTCCTCCAAAGCGACGCGTCTCTCATTGAGCATCGCTGGATTAACACAACGAGCATCCCCTGCTAATTAACGACCCGCGCGGCCAGAACTCTGCAGGGGATGTGTGCGCGAGGAAAGCACCCATGCACTTCCCATCATTGAGAAAATTGGGAATTGGCTCCTTCCCGAGGCAAAACTTGCTCAATCCGTGCTTTTCCTCGGATCTCTCCTAAAGAAATCCAGCAAGAAAAGCCCTGACTCCTCTCCTCCGCTGCAAATCCCTCCTGCTCACAGCCACCAAAATCCTTGATTTCGCACGAAGCAAAACCAAACCACCGTCTCCGTCCTTGCCTCACCTCTCCAAAACAACCCCAAAAAAAGCCTGGGATGAACAATCTCTGCAGCAGAACGCTTCAGGCAGCGACAAAAACCCACCGGGGAAGGGGAAATGATCCACCCAGACAGACGCCGGAGCCAGGAGGCTTCTCCCTGTCAACACAAGCGGCTGTTTCTGTCTCAGCCTCGCGTTTCCATTCGGGAGGAGGAAGAAGGCAAGTGGTGCCTCCGTGCAACACGACGCGGCTTGGCTCCCAACTTCTGCGGGCTCAGCAGAGCCGTAAACTGAAATTTTAGGCTCAAAGTAGCTTTTTCCCTGCTGCACGCACACGTGGATGTGTGTGCAAGGGGGTACCGGTATCCCCAGCATCTGACAGTGCTCCTGGCCTCCTCCCACCCCCTGCAGCAAAATACGGGGCCCGATTCTGGGCTGTGCTGCCCATGAAAATGTCCATAGGACAGATGCCACGACCCTACAACCTCTCCAAATCTCAGCTGGAGCGGGTGGGGTGGCCTCGCTTCCCCCGGAGCGTACATTCATCTCATCTAGTGCATTAAAGGAACTTTATTGGGTCCAACTCAGCTGTCCCTGACCCTGGTGTAAATCCAGAACAGCTCCACGAGTGTAACTGGACCCACCAGTGGCAGGGACTGGGAGCTGGCCCATCAACAGCAGCTATGGAGAGCCCTCAGCCGGTCCCTCCTCCCCTGCACGCTGGCGTGTAAATCCACAAAATGATTTGTTTTGTGCAATTATTTCTGATTTACATCAGCACAAGGACAGAATCAGTTGTCCTGAGCTGGCCTGACCATTGCATGCCTCCAGTTCCTACTGGTCTGACTCCAACAGGGAGCGAGAGCAGCCAGGGGTGGAGGAGCAGGCGGTGGGGCTCAGGCCACCCGATTTCAGGCATTGTGATAAATCCTTCGAATACATTCTGCGTCAGTGGTGATTTGGTTTCCCCTGCTCCCCCCACCCTCCCCAAAAACCCAACAGATTGGCATTTGAAGGATGACAGCCTGTGCGCTCGGCTGCATCCGTCATCACCATGGCTCCATCCCTACACCGATCCCAGAGGCAAATCTCGCTGTTGGCATGGTTTTCTGCTGGTGACCATGGTCAAGACCTGCATGAACTCCTCTGGTCCTCAGGGAGTCACTCGGGGTTCCCTCTTGGGTACAAGACACTGGAAAGCTAAATTATGGCCCCAAACCCAAGCGAGGGCAGGATTCGGTGCAGTGCTGGGGGGACTTGTCCCGAAGTACCTCTATTAGAGTAGCTGAAGAGACAGACAGACAGACAGATGCCTCCAAAAAGCAGTTCACCCCTCGGAGGTTGCAGTCTCACGAAGCCATGAACTGTCCTGCCCACCAGCTTCTGCTTCAGGTCCTCCTCTGCACCAGGACAAGGCTTGGGGCAGTGTTGGCTTTGCTGTCTGAAAATGTTGGCAAAAGTGGAAGAGGAAGAGGAAGAGGAAGAGGAAGAGGAAGAGGAAGAGGAAGAGGAAGAGGAAGAGGAAGAGGAAGAGGAAGAGGAAGGAGAAGGGAAAAGGAAGAGAAGAGGAGAAGAGAAGAGAAGAGAAGAGAAGAGAAGAGAAGAGAAGAGAAGAAAGAAGGAAGGGAAAGGAAGGGAAGGGAAGGGAAGGAGAAAGGGAAGGAGAAAGGGAAGAAGAAAGGAAAGGAGAAAGGAAAGGGGAGAAGAGTTCCAGTTGGAAGGGACCTACAACGATCATCTAGTCCAACTACCTGACCACTTCAGAGGTGACCAAAAGTTAAAGCATATTCTGTCCTCAGACATCCAGCTTAGCAAAGCGTGGCTTAGCCAACTAGTTTAGATTAACTGCCTTACTTTTAGAGGGTCTGTGTCAGGTGGGACAAATCCCATCCTTCCTGTCTTTCCTTGTGCAAAGGAAAAGAGCAAACCAATCACCTTTTTGCTGTAAGATCCCTTCCTGTTCCAGTTGTTGGCTTTCCAGTACCTTGAACCCTGGGCAAAAGCCCTTGTGGATGTGCCCGGTGGTATGGTCCCGTGACACGAAGTCTTACAAGTGCAATGAATAGCAGGATGGCCCCAGGACCATCTGCAGAAGAAGGGAGGGAGGGATGGAGGGTGTGCAGGATACGACCTTTGCTGTGCTAACAGAGCGTTGCACGTTGAACCATGGAAGGCTGCTTTTGTGCATGACCATTGGGGCAGGATCGGCATGAAATCGATACAAGACGCGTATCAAACACCCTACCAAGCGCTTCACGTTCATGCACCCGTTGACCTCTACGGCGTTATTTTTGTGCAGTATCAGTGTGGAGACTTAATTCACATTAAAACCAAAATTTGCTCGGTGAAGCCTACTTTTGTGTAGTTAGGTATAACCACGTAAACACGCCGTTAAACATCCCTCCATGCAGTGCTACGAAGTTCTGAGATTCTTCTTAACTAGTTCTCTAAAGTGTTTGAATGTAATTTTTCTCTTGCTGCTCCCGTTGATAATTTAAAACTTTTAATATTAATCTTTTTTTGACTGGTGTGAGGTGTCAGTTCTCTGCAAGTGTTAATTTACTCCCGGTTCGCCGGGAGCGGTTAAGACGTTACTATCGCTGAGCTCTATGATTTGTTTTCTCTTGTTGTTTTCTTTTTCCCAGTTGGGTTCTCAAGTTTCCCCCTTGCCCTCCCCAAATCTTCTTGGGCTGAGCTGGTCCACTTCCACTTACAATCCTTTGTTGTAGACTACAGTCTTACTGGTGGTGGCCATCGCGATTTCTGGCTCCAGCCGAGATGTCTCAATCTGCAAAATCAAAGAGAGGTCAACATCAGAATGGGGCATCGCCTTGTTGTGCTGCGGCAGGAGCTCGACGNACTTACAATCCTTTGTTGTAGACTACAGTCTTACTGGTGGTGGCCATCGCGATCTCTGGCTCCAGCTGAGATGTCTCAATCTGCAAAATCAAAGAGAAGTCAACATCAGAATTGGGTATCGCCTTGTGCTGCGGCAGGAGCTCGACAGATCAATAAATTAACGTGGAGAAGTATAATACGTAAATAATACAACGTCAATCGTGCCTTTTCCATGTCATTTTAATTCACTTTACTCTGCTCAACTCTTAAAACAACCCTGCTTGGCTTGACTTACATTCCCCAACGCAATGCACGCTTGCTGCCTTGCAATATTCAAGGAATCGCAGAGCGTCTCTGAGAATCCAACGCATCCCACCCACCATTTTCCAGGAGACATCCCTTGCTTTTCCCGCAGCCAAAGTCCCCTCGCATGGTGCTAGAAGGAATCCAGTCCCCGACACTGCGGTGTGCACCCGTAGGGACCCAGCAGAGCCAAGGGGACAGCACGCCCCAGTTCAGCTCCTGGTCAAGGGCTCTCCATCCTCCAGGAGGGATGGATCTCAGCCAAAACCGATCTACCCCCTCCTTTGTCTCCGTGAAATCACCAGCCCTTTCCTACCTTAGCCATAGGATAAGGGGAAATGGTTTTAAACTAAAAGAGGGTTCATTCAGACTAGATCTAAGGAAGAAATTTTTTACGCTGAGGGTGGTGAGACACTGGCCCAGGCTGCCCAGAGAGGTGGAAGATGCCCCATCCCTGGAAACATTCAAGGTCAGGCTGGATGGGGCTCCGGGCAACCTGGGCTGGTGGAAGATGTCCCTGCTCAGGGCAGGGGAATTGGACTAGATGACCTTTAAAGGTGCCTTCCAACCCAAACCACTCTGTGATTCTATGATTTTATGATTTTTTTTCTTTCTCTTGCTCTGAAATCGCTCCAAACCTTTGCATCCCTGGGAGGGATCCATGGTGCTCCCGGTTCCCGCGGCAAGCAAAGATCCCGCTCCCAACCGGGACAGGACACCTTGCAAACCCAGACTTTTTGAAATCCTATACATCGAATCGATGCTGTTGCTGACACAATGCTAGGAACCCACGTTAAAATCAAAATGCTTTTGAAAATGTTTAACCTAGTTAGACAAATTAGCAAAAATTTGTGCAAAACAATTTAGGTATTTAAAATATTCAATGTTTTTAAAAACTGGAAAAACTGTTCTTAGCTTTCAGCTGCAAAAACCCAACAAAATATAACATCAAAGCAATCTTAACATGAGGTGCAACATAACCCTTCAGCAAAGCTGTTAAACAGCTACTGAAGCATCATGGGAAATAGCACTTCATTTATTCAAATGCACATATGTCAGGTTTTTGCACCATATGTCATTCCAAGCTATTTACAGTAATAATTAAATCTTAATCAACGTTTAACCTCTGTAAAATGTTTGAAGGGATCTAATCACCCTTCAGACTGCACTAATGAAGGAGAAATATATAAACATAAAAAGAAAATGATGCATAGATAGCACACCAGAAAGAACAGTAATTGCAAAATTGTATTTCTTTTAAATATAATCAGCAAATTATGTAAAGTAAGCCAACGAGTATTTTAAGTGAAGACATCTTGGGTGTCAGAGGTGTGATCAGCTAATTTTGTACTGCTATCCATAACAGATGTAGCATATTTTCTTTTAGTGCCATTATTAGCAACTTCACCATTTCTTTCTGTGCTGCAACACAAAGTGAAGCATTGTGCCGGGGAGAGGACCCAGCAAAGGTGCAGGAGAGGCGATTCTCACCTACGCGCCACTGACGGGATCCATTTCGAGGGAGGATTAACTCCGATCTGCCTGGCTCTGACGCAGCTTTTCTTCCCATTGTTTGCTTATTTTTCTGCCAGAGACAGAGCGAAAAGCTCCAACGCGTCGGGGTTGGGTGGTTTCACCCACTGGGATGAAAATATCCAGGTGGGAAGTGCTTTGAAATGACCTGCAGTTGGGTGGTCCAACCCCGACCGTCCGTGCTGGCATTGGCAGGGCTTGGGGACATGGGACAGCTCAGACTGAGCAAAACCCAACCTGCTACTGGAATGTCTCCTACAAACGCTAACGGAGAGCCACCACCATCCTGTTTTGTCCAACGGGGACTGGAGAGGTGGGAGCTCCAAGGAAAGCCACGTGTACCTCGGTGGACCCCAGATGAGTGGTCTGAAAGCAAGACCTACGGGGAAACATTAAGGACTTGGTTGTGCTGAGTCTAGAAGAGAGAAGCTCAAGGGACGCTGGGTGGTATTTGCGTGTGCAAGAGGCTATGGCACGGACGAAAGGAGCAATGTTTTGTTCACATTCTCGGGACACAATTTAAAAAGCACGGAGTAGGATCCAGGCTGAACAGCAGGAAGAGTATCCTAGTGGGAAGGAGCAAAGTATTGCAACCAAACGCTTGGGGAAGGTGTGGTGTCTCTGCGGAGGGAGGTTTTCAGAATAAATGAGATGAAACCCATCAAGAATTGTTTAAGCAGAATTGAGGTTGTCTTGATGGAAGGAGACATGAGATAACTCCTTGTAGGTCTTTTTAGCTTCCTTCCCATGGGTCTAGGAGGGAAACGACCTCCTTTCCCTGCCTGGCTGAGGTCTTCACGCATGGCAAGGCTGTACACAAGGATACTAATGGGATGGCTTTGGGAGGGACAGGATTGAGGTGTGATAGTTCAGAGACAGATGATGGTGTCGGAGCAGAAGCACAAGGGAACAAATGCCCAACACAAGATGGACACGTGGTCAAGGACTCCTTTGAAGACCTTGAAAGAAGATAGGCACAGAAAAGAAAAAGAAGAAAGAACACAAAGCTGTTCAGAAACACATCAGGAGTAACTTACTCCTCTCACCGGGAAATCAAAGGCAGAAGAGCAAAGAGAAGCATTCAAGTGGTGGGCTACAGATATTGAAAGACACAATCCTACTGTGTATCAGTTCAGTCTTTGAATATCTCAGGGTTTTTTGTTGGGAAGTGTAATTTCACCTATTTTGATGCAGACTCTAGCTGTCCAGCATCCTGGACCTACTTGGCCAACCTTCTACTGGACATGGAATTGTGAAACAGATCTGGAGACCGCAATTTCTTGTAAAGTTTCTTGTGTCTCATCTTCTAAAAAGACCTGGAGCAGGGTTGTTCTTGGTCATGGCCATGCTGGGAACCCCTCTAACAGGGAACGTCTGCCATGGAGGGTGCTCTGAGGGGCAGGTTCTACCCTGTTGGGACCACGTTGATGGGACCTGCCCCACCCCACAAGGGAAGACTATCCTTTCAAACCGAGTGCCCACTCTGGGACTGGGTTTGAATTGTGTCCATCCTCTTCCTCCCAATGAGGCAGATCTACATGTGCTGGGGCAAAGGATGGATCCCCTTCCTGGCTCTGGGATGACAGCGTGGAGGTGCCTGCCAGGAAAGGACCTCCAACAAGGAACCCAGGAGAAGTCCAAGAGGGACCAAGTCCAAGAGGGACCAAGGCCAAGGTGCATCTCCAAACTCATCCAGAAATAGCCACAGCCCATCACAACACCTGGGAGCCGGCGTTGGCCTGAGGATGCTCCTCTTCCCTCTAGCAAATAGCCAACCGCATAAAGAAAAAAGGGAAAAAACCACCAAGTAAACGGTGTCCTCTGACCCTATACAAGCAACTGTTTATAAACCAGCATCACCCAGGTGACGCAGGCAGGATGACAGCGCTGGTTTTTTAGCGGTGGCTCCTGACCCCATGAAATCTATCCCTCCCGGGGAACAAAGCCGCCGTAAAGGGAATCGCCTCTCGCCGTGCCCACCGCACGCCAGCTCTCTTTTCCCCCCGTCTCTGCCTTGCGGTGGAAGCCTCTCTCTCCTCTCATCAGCACAGACAAGGCTAATTGGGGTGATAAAGAACTGGCTCCGAGTGCTGGCGTGGGCTGGAGGAACAAATGGTGCGGTGGTCACAGCTGGTGCTGTGGAGACGGAGAGGGAGAGGGTGTGAGGCAGGCTCCCGGCGCCCAAAGTTTCGTCAGCCCGTGTTGGATGCTGGGCGGCGAGGTTGGGGAGGGGGTGGGTTGTGTGTGTTTTGCATTCGCTGCTGACACGGGTGTAGCGTACATGCGCGTCCGGTGAAAGCAGAAGCAGGCAGAAAGCAGATGCTTTTTGTTTGGGGTTGATACTCATTTCTATCCCAGCTCGGGAAAAGGTGTAGAAAAGGAATGTGCTCCGAAGAGTGCGGGGAGAGAGATAGGTCTAGGCTGGCTGCCAGGGATCCTGGAATGATATGGAAGGCAGCTAGGGGAGACAGGAGCAGATGGATTTGGCATACAGCTCATCGCTCAGCCAAAAAAAAAAAAAAAAGGGAGGGAGTGGGGAGAAGAAGGAAGAAAGCAGCCAATTTTGGTAGGGGGGAGGGTCATGAGGACTGATGGATGCTGTACCGGGAGGTAGGGGGAAGGGAAGATCAAGCTGGTCATCATGTCTTCTCCTGCTGCTTTGGCTCAGTGGTGGCACCAGTTTGGAGCCCAGAAGGGTTCTCCTGGACCTTCCAGCATCCCTCTGTCATCTCTCAGAATCACAAAATCACAGGATGGTTTGGGTTGGAAGGGATCTTCAAGATCATCCAGTGCCACCCCCTGCCATGGGCAGGGACACCTCCCACTAGCCCAGGTTGCCCAAAGCCTCATCCAGCCTGGCCTTGAACCCCTCCAGGGATGGGGCACCCACAGCTTCTCTGGGCCATTAGACATCAGGGCAACAGCCGAGGGCAGCGCCAAGCTAACCGAGCCCTAGGGAAGCTCAGTGAGGTGCAACAAGGACAACAGTTCATAAATGTCACCGTGAAGCACCATGAAGCACCATGAAGAACCACGATGGTGGGTTCTGCACACAGCTGGACATCCAGCACCACTATCAGACTCTGCTCCAACCCCGCTGAAAAGAGATCATGTTTCTCCTGGGATAGATGAACTACTGCTCATCAGCCACACCACAGTCACCAGGGACCTCTGCTTGCAGGCTGGTGCAGCCACGGTGTGAAAGCACCTCTGTAGAGTTCTACCACGGCTTCCTTCCCCCTTCAACCCACGGTCACCTAATGTGACTCTGCTGAGAGGCAGAACCTCATTAAATTCCATTTAACGTGCTTACTCAGGGTCAAAAACCAACTTGACCAAGTCTTCTTGACTGCCTAAATGTTCTTCTTTCAGATACGTGAGATCTTCTTTTCTCCTTTTAATTGACAGTAGCTGAAAGGATGCTGACGGGGCCAAAATCACCGATCTGAACCCGCGCTTAATTTTATAAAGCTTTCCAAAATTGGAAAATGTATACTGAATGATTTAAATACAGTGAGTTTTTTTCCTCCTTTCTCTCCAGATAAACTCTTCCCAAAGCTTTTCCCAGGCACCAAAAATTAAAGCGCCCTCCATGGATCCCCTCGCTAAGGAACGAGATGAGGAAACGAGTGTTTGCTAACGAGGGTCTCTTGGAAATGCTACGGACCTACAGCCAACCAAAGCTGACCTGACAGGTCAGACAATCCAGGAAACACCCCATCTCACCCCAAAACCTTCAGACTAAATCACAGAAGATGTTTTTCAAAAGATACCCAGCCTCCAGCAAAGGAGTCCAAGCACCAGAGGAGCTAAAAGACCTCTCGTTATCCCTCTTCAAAGAGCATGAAACTATCCCCATGGTTTGCATTTTTCTAAATTCAGACTTCCAGCTTTGCTTTTATCTATTTGCTGCACTAAGGAGCTCTACCCTACCAGAAATTTTCTTCCCATGAAAGTATTCAAAGATTATTAAATCACCTTTGTTATAATTTATAGACAAAATTCACGCTTATTCTCTCCAAGGCAGGTTATTGTTGGGAATACTGCTGTTAAAGCTCTTTTCTGACCATTTCCCAGTTTTTCTGCATAACTAAAAAAAACTATGTACCCCAAAACCGGAGAGATGGTCGCATGACTAACACCCATGGTAACAAATAACTTCATAAATAATTGACACTCAGATTGCTGCCCAAATCACATAGCTGGGGGAAACTATTTTGAGCTAAACCTGAATTTTGTTAGGTTTTCCTTCAAATTAACAATAAAAATAGAACTGAGGAGCTGACTGGTACAGTTCCCTTCATTTTTTTGTTTCTCTCAAGCCTTTTAGACCCTCGTCTTTTAAATAAACCTTCAGCTGTCATAAGAAAAAGCACCATAGCTAGGCAAAATGTTTTCCCCAAAAACACAGAAGCAATATTTGACTCCGTTTCTATCCTTGATGCTGGCTAAGGTGTCAACAAAACACAACCAGAGCCTGGGCAGCCACCACCCCTGCTCACATCCCAGCAGTTGGGTGTCCCTCCACCCATCCCTGGTCACAACGTGCCCAAATTTGGCCCCTTCTTGGGAGGAGAAGACACTGAGGGCTGGGAGCTGTTGCACAAGATTAAACCTCTCTGGTGCTCTGGATCCATCCATTTAGGAAAAAGATTAAAATTTGTCACATACTCCTCCATCAAGACAACAACTACCATTAGAGCCCGGCTTATATTTCTAGAGAATCACAGAACCATGAAGGTTGGAAAAGACCTCAAGGACCATCAAGTCAAACCGTCAACCCAACACCACCTCACCCCCTAAACATCACAAAGTCATGGCACAGCTTCACCCAAGTGTCCAGAGCCTACAACCATGGACACAACTCAACCGACGCACCACGCTGGGAGAGCAGCCATGCTCGTGGGTTGAGGTTCCTCTCTTGCTCACGTGGCTGGAGGTAAAACCAAGGCAGTGGTAGGGAAGGATGAGCAAGCTCAGGAGTGCATTTGATTTCTACCACCCTTTCACCACCGTGCAGGTGGATTCACGTACAGTCCAGCGTGCACACAAAGGAAGGAACTATCAGGCAGGTAATTTGTAAAGTTTCTTGTCTGACTCCAAATCTGGAACTACCACCGTGTGTCTAGCAGGTGGGTAAGCGGCAAAATCCCGGCAGTACAGTAGTTGTGGGGTGGGATTTCACATCAACAGCTCTGAATTCAGCATCCTGTTAAGTTTTTAGGGATATATAATTTCTCTGCAGAGAGCGAGTGAGGCTGACGCTGAAGGGTAAGAGAGAAAAGCATTGCCTCTGACAGCACCAGTGCTCAGCACATTTACACCAAGGATGCATTTCAGCGCTGCTGTCTGACCTCCAGTTGGACATACCTACAACTGGCATTAAAAAAATTAATTTGAAAAACTAAACTCGGACTCTTTGGCTGTGTTGGTTCTTGAGGGTTATCCATTGAAGACGTTTCTGGTTTTTTTTGCCGTGGATGCTTTGACCACCAGCACCCACTTTCCTGGGCAGAAACCAGAGGTTCTTCTCCGAGCAGGCTGGCAAGGGTGTGAGCGCGGCACCACGCACACCTCGCTGTGCCATCCGCTGGGTATAAAGTACGTCAGTGACGGTGTTAGTGCCACGAGCTCTTCTCACTCTATCACATCTGCTGACACCTCTGCACCGTCCCCTGACAACGTCACTTGCTTTTAGCAAAGCACGAAATGCAAAGTGTCAGCAGCACCTTGGGTGCCATCAGGTATCGAGACGGGGAGGAATCTTCCTCGTGCTCAACAGATGTTTGGACAGAGACGTGCGATTGCTACAAGGCTTAAGATGTTACTGCCCTCACCTTCGATGGGAACAATTGCCTCTGCCCTGAAGCAGAGCGGGAGAGTTTGCAGGATTTAGGAGTCGGTTAGGGGACAGAACCTTCATCAAGGGTTGCTTTTCACTTCAGCTGCAGGAGTTGCAAATTAGCATATTACAGCTTCCCTAAAGAAAAATAATATGCATAAAAAAAAACCCAACACAACATTTTAATCAGCTGGGAAGAAGGAAAACCTTTTTTAGGCAACTGCTCAACCAGGCTGGAGCAGAGCACACCAGCCCCGGGGTAACAAGGTCCCCTCGCCCAGCGGCACGTTTGTTTCCGGTGCTGGAGAAATGACTGATAACGACGTCTGCAGGTGGGATAATAACATCTGACAGCAGGCACCTAAGGCTGCACGGGAGCTCCAACCCCTCGGCATGTCCCTGCCTGTCCTGCGGCACAGCCGTTCAACAGCCGCCTTTCACTCCTCCGCTCCGGCCCCCACCTTCAGCCACTGCCCCAAACCAGTCCACCAGTAAGGTACCAGTTCCCCATGGGAAGCCTCCTAGTTCCCTTCTGGTGTCTCACGTTGACATTGATGATGAACAGCCACTCCTAGGGGCTGGGTTTAGTCAGCACTGGGCTCACGTAGCTCTCAGACCCAAGCCTTCCAGCTTTATAAAACAGGTTAAAAGGTCAATCCCTCAAACGACACCATCCCCAAGTCATCGCAAAATTGTGGGTTTGAGTCTTCTGGGAAAGAAGAGGGTTGCCCACAGTACCAGAAACCTCAAGTATTAAAAGAAAAAATAGCCCAAAACAAATCCAGGCATCCGGAGAACTGTAGAAGATCAAGCACAAGACCGAACAAAGAACTGAAGCAAAGTTGTGATGGAGAGCAGGGCGTGATGTGTCTTCAGCAAAGTGAAGAATCACACAAAAAAAGCAAAGATGTAATTTCTCCTTTATTCTGGAGACAAGGACCTGTTGGAGCAGGGCCAGAGGAGCCCCGGAGATGGTCCGAGGGCTGGAGCAGCTCCCGTGCGAGGACAGGCTGAGAGAGTTGGGGGTGTGCAGCCTGGAGAAGAGAAGGCTCCGGGGAGACCTTCCAGCACCTTCCAGTGCTGAAAGGGGGCTACAGGAGAGCTGGGGGGGCTCTGGATCAGGGGGTGCAGGGACAGG
>VZTO01022994.1:45219-72614 GCA_013400615.1 Syrrhaptes paradoxus | reverse complement strand
GTGGGCAGAGAGCACGTCATTCCGTTTGATCTACTAATCAGCGCTGATTCATGTTTACACCGCAGATAACATGTCATCTGCTTTCAGAAGGTCATTCTCAAGTGATGCTATATGGTTTCAGGATGGCCTGACGCCTGCAATTTCAACATCCCTTGAAGGAAGCCAGACCTTAATTCTCCTTCAGCTGCTAGCATCAACGCAACCTCTCCAGCTGCAATGTCAGATGCTATACGTTATAAACCATCTGTCACCCATAAAGCTATAATACAAAAGGCAAAAGGACCTTGGGAGCTTTGTTTTTTCTAGATATGTGGAAAAGAACGCACAATGTACTACGGTCAAACATAAAATTGCCTCTGGACACAACTAGTGTAGCTGCGGCTTGGGGCACCGTTTTGGGAGAACGGCAATGTCACCTTTGGGGTAAATGAGGTTGGGGTCACTTCCTGAAGTCTTGCTTCCCTGATTATCTTGAAGGGAGACCTCCCAGGAGAGACCATGGCTACCTTCTGGTGTGAGAAGCCCCTTTCCCTGGAAATAGGAGCAGAAGGGATGCTCTGTGTCCAAGTCTCCATCCAACAGGAACTTTGGACATATTCTGGCCATGTAGTACCTTGAATGGCTGCGAGACTTGGAAATACTCCTCAGTCTTTCATAATGAAAACCTCTGAGTAGAACTTGAGATCATGGCAAAAAAAACGGATGGACAAGGAGCTAAGGTTGAGCTCTTGCCAAAATGACTAACGTGCTCTGTGGTGGATGGATTTCAGCAGCAGCAGGCAACTCTCATCGCTCCTGCAACTGGTACTTGTGCAACTTCTTACTGGAATACCGTGTCTGGTTCTTATGGAAGTGATCCAAAAAGGATGTTGACTAATTAGAAAAAGTTTAAGGAAGAGCCATATGAATCATTAAAGCTTCAGCAAACACGTCTTTTAGCGAGACTCCAAGATTGAGATATATTCAGTTTCTTAAAGAGAAGATTAAGGGACAGTTTTATCTCAGCCTGTGAACAGCTAGAAGGACAACAAAAAATTTTCAAAATGTTTTTCAGTCTACCAGACAAGCGTACAACAAGATTCCCTGGCTAGAAATTGTTGATAAACCCATCCGGACAAAAAAAACCCAACACAAACCAAAAAACGCCAAAATTAACCAGTAGAGACCGTGGTACCAATTTCTGATCAACTCTTCTCGTTGACACGAAAAGAACTTCAGCCCAGTCCTTTACTCTGTCTGACTGATAGTGACTCTTCCTGTAAACGTACAAACTTACAATCTGCAAATCTAGAATCTCCAAACATCGAATGGTCAAAATTAATCGCTCACAAAAAATACACCTCAGCAACGTATTAAACTAACCTACGTAGGAGTGATTTCATGAGCCACTCCGCCCATTCCTTGGCTACTTTTCCTTTGTTCACCCCCAGGCTGTATCTTCCCAGAGCCGGGCTAGGAGAGGAAAAGGCAGAAACCCTCAAAGAAGCTCTGGGGAAGTACAACCCCATCAAACACAGATCCCAGGCTCTTTGTGTAATGGACAAAGACTTGTTTTCACTGTGTGAACACCAAGGAAACACCATTGTCACGGGACAGGGTGAGCTGAACCGTGTTCTGCCTGGTGCAGCTCAGCTCTGACCAAGCTCATGTCCCTTGACAAGACAGGACAAACGCAGAGGAGTCATCGGTGACAAACACCAACCTCCCTTGGATTACGATCCGACCAGACCCAACCTGGGTATCACTAAAGAGGGACAAGACACCCACCGTGCCAGCTGAGACACTCCCCTGACTGGCCACCAAGCAGGTAGAACAGTCACAGAGTCACAGGATGGTTTGGGTGGGAAGGGACCTTCAAGACCATCCAGTGCCACCCCCTGCCATGGGCAGGGACACCTCCCACTAGCCCAGGTTGCCCAAAGCCTCATCCAGCCTGGCCTTGAACCCCTCCAGGGATGGGGCATCCACAGCTTCTCTGGGCACCCTGGGCCACTGCCTCACCCCCCACACAGGAAACATTTCTTCCCAAGATCTCACCTAAACTCAACCCTCTTTCAGCTTAAAAAACATCATCCTCATACATTTGAAAAAAAACTTACTCCAACCCATTTGTCCCCCTGTTCCCTGGTGTTTTGGTTGCTTTACAGTCTAAACATCCTCCACATGGGAAAGGCCTGGAGCAGACCACCCCTGGGGGAGAACATCGGAGGTGATGGAAGGGAGGAGGACGACACATGGCCACCTCGTGTCCATATAAGGTGCATTTGCTGGGTGGAACAAAAGTTCTTATGTTCAGTTCTTCCTCTGTTTGCTTGGAAGGTACATCCCACCCCATGAGTCAAACCTTGGTTAGAAGCATGGAAAAGCTGTGTGATACGAATCTAGCGTACAGGAGAGACACACGTAGCCATCACCCATCCACTTGGTCAAGTGAAGAAGACAGCAACTGACTTCACCCAAAAATGGAAGAGGCCCCATAGGAATGAGACCATCAGGCAAAACAAGCGATGGCCTTGGTAAACCCTCTGAGATATCCCACCGGAGCGACGAGACATGTACTGACCTCAGACATCTGCGGGAAGAGACTGATGGCCAAGGGGAGGGCCAGGCCAAAGGCAGCGAGGCACACAAGGCTTTGCACTGGGAGAATCATCCGGGGACGAGACCTCAGGAGGGACGTTCTGGAAAGGAAAAGCTTCATTAGACCACTTCATAGACTAGGTGAGTGCATGCCACCATCAAAACAGACACTGATGTGCAACCCAGACCCACTGGTCTCCCTGTCCCTAACTGGTCTAGGTTCTTTCTTAGTAGGTCATCAACAAGTTCACCCACAAAAAATCATTGAATCATAGAATGAATCACAGAATGGTTTGGATTGGAAGGGACCTTAGAGATCATCTACTTCCAACCCCCTGCCATGGGCAGGGACACCTCCCACTAGAAGATCTTGTCCTGCAGACGTTGCTTTTGCATCTGCTGAGGTGACACAGCCCATGACAACCTAAGTGCTGGCTTCTCCCAGGTTAAAAGAGGATCACATCACACACACTTCCCCCACATCAAACCATCTGACGCTGGAGTGAAGGGCACAGGAGGTGACCTGGCTGCACGCAGACGTCACCTTCGTTAAGACTTTGGAGACAATGTTGAATGAGCAGAAGGAAATTAGGTTCTTGAGGGATGCTGTGAACTTTGTCAGCTCCACCAGAAGTGGCACAGGCACACTACTTTGTTAATGGGACAATAAAGTCAAAAACTTGACAATACCTTAATCTGTTAAAAATCAAGCATCCACAGAGTGGGTGATAAGGACGCTTTAACACTTGCTGTCCCCGGGGGATATTTATGAGTTCAAGACTTGTTAACAGCAAACACTTTATGATACCTCCAAGGTCAGGTTCTGATAACAACCCATTAAGGGACCCTCCTGTGCAACTACCACCCAACGACAGGGACAACATTTAGCTGGTAGAAGGTGGTATGTTAAGAATATTCCAGGATTGAGGACCTCAGACAGTTTCCAAATGTTAAGACGAAAAATGTAATTCTTGGGGGGTTTGTTCTGGAGCTATTGACACCAAAAGGACACCTGTCATTCAACTTTTTTCTACCAATCTGAAACAACGGGGAATATAAGACAGCAACTTGATAGTGAGGGGTTTTTTGAGTATTCAGCGGATATTAGCAATGTAAAGAGTCAGCGGATTCGCTGCTGGGTCATCAGCCATGGCCCTAGTCCCAACGCGCATCTCTCCTCTGCCCATCCTGATCTTGAGGATGCCAACGCCGCACAGTGTGTCCTGCCATCCAGCATGGGCACAGACCTGCTAGTGGATGCCCTTCCACCAGGATGAGGAGCTCTCTTTTGATCAAGGAAGGAGCAACCAGACAACACTGACTGTTAAACATCATTGTGGTTACCATCAGCAGGGTTTCAAAAAGCATTTCGAATCCAACGTGCACCATTCACAAGGAAGCCACCAAAAACAAGTCGAGGGACCCTTCCCACGTCGGGGCACGCTGCTAGCCTGTTTTGGCACGCGGGGATTTTGCAGATACACCTCCCCGGGGATAACAGATTACCTCAACCCCCGTCTACTCCACGTTTACTGCAGGCTTACAAACACGCACCTGATGAATTCTAACGGAGCAGCTGATGTGTGGGAACTTGTTACCCTGCTGTACGTTGTCGGTGCGTCTGAACATTCAGACTCTTCGCCCTTTGCTAGCGACGCTTGCTGAAAGCTGTCTTCATCTTGAGAAGGTTTGGGGGAAGTGGGGAAGGAAAACAAGATCCAGAGCCTTAACTCCTCCGATATCTCAGCTCCTCGCTAATCAGCTATCAAGACGGAGTTGATCCTATCAATTTGTGCTGTGAAAGCCAAGCTTCTGTTCTCCAATATTTAGCTACGTTGTTTTGCACAGAGCACGATCGAACCCAAAAGACTCCTGCAGAAGCACCCAAGGGTTTTGTCCAAGTCAGGAAATACCTTGCTCCACGCTCTTTAACAAATGTAATGTTAAAGAATTACCAGCAATGAGCTGTGATAACTAGTCCCCGGGACGCAGAGGGGTAACTGCTAGAAGCGATTTATTCTCCTGCTTAAGCTGCCGTGATCCATGAGAGCCCTCACTGAGAAAACCATCCGACCAGCATCCTTCAAGCCTCCCTGGAGCACAGTTTAGAACCAAGACATCACTGCTTATACCACCCCTGACACCTTAATTTGAAAGCTGCACCCTCTTTAATTACTGCCCTGTTGGGGACCTTAGAATCACCCCGGTAAAAACCCAACCAATTTAAAATGATCCCCAGTACAGCCCCCAGGTGTGATTTCCAGGAGAGCTTCCGACTCAGGCCAGTTCAAATCACAACGGCTAAGCTCCTAATTAAGAAGAGTTATGGCTTGATTTAAAAAGGATGGGGACTAATTAACACATGTAGTGCAATGCCTTAATTGGGATTCAGATTCTAAAATTTGCGTGGTTCAGAAGAAATGACTCACAATGAGTCGAGAGGTCCACTTTTCTTCTGTCCCTGGGATCTTTGCTCCCGACACAGATCTCCCAAGCAGATGAAGTTAAATATTGCTCGCTGCGGTTTGTTCGCTGTCAAATGCAATCAAAAACCCTTTTTTCACCCATTAGCCCCCCAGCGGAAGCGAATCATTAGATGTTTCCAAAGGGGTTTAATTGCTGAGTATTACAGCGGTTGAAAAATAAATACAATTCGTATCGATTTGTCGGAGGGTGGAATAGTTTACAACACTCCCCTCCGCGCTCTGCCCAGGGGAAGCGGAGCTCTGGACCTTCAGGTCCCCCTG
Organism: Syrrhaptes paradoxus; assembly: GCA_013400615.1. Classification (NCBI taxonomy): domain Eukaryota; kingdom Metazoa; phylum Chordata; class Aves; order Pterocliformes; family Pteroclidae; genus Syrrhaptes; species Syrrhaptes paradoxus. Next base: position 67,287 of record VZTO01022994.1, on the reverse strand, counting down.
AGAGCCCCATGTTGCCATTGTCATCCTCTGCTGTAGTCACAAGAGCAAATATCATCTCACCCGACCAGAAACTCTACAGAAGGACCTGAAGCTGCTCTCCCAGGAGTAGTTTTACAGCCTGTCACCGCGTACAGAGGCTGGGATTAGCCCGGATCTGCTGAACTAAACCTCAGCACTCGGAGTAGACAACAAAAAAAAAAAGAAAAGTTTGTGCCATGGGATGCTCTCATGCTGGAAATCTGCAAGAAGACAACAATCCACATGTTTGATTGTCCCCAGTTCTAGAAGACAATGTTTTTGGCACCAGTGGTCTGCCTCTCCAGAAGTGATCCATGTTTATATATCAACCTTCGGATGGCAAAGAATGTACATTTTTGCAATGCTTCCCTCCTCCTCCCTCTTTTTTCTTTATTTTTAAAGATTTACCTCTTTACCCCTCTTCAAAGCCCCCCAACGCCTCTTCTTTCTGCAATTTGATTTCATCCGATTTGCCTGGCAGACCGAGGAAAGGCAACAACCCACTGGGGAGCTTCTGGTTTACTGGTCCTCGGCAGGACTTACTGGTATGGGACCTACCTAAACCAGTCAGACCTCACCGACCGCAGCTCCCTACGCACGAGCGTGCGCGTGCGGAGGTACCTCCGGAGCCACGCGCATACTTGTACAGACAGTACATCTGCTCCGCGGAGACGGCGTGTTGCCGATCTTGTAAATACACCTTCATTCAACTTTCATCACATTGTTCATTAGTGGTTGAAATTTTGCATAATTTGGCAGCTGCCTCTGGCGTTTCTCAGGAGGTACTGTAATCTCCTCCATATGGAAGTCAGGCGCTGTACTAAAAAGGAGTTAGCGGGTTCAGCGAACCGGAGCTGTATTTGTCTAAGAGGAGGTGTCGGATGCTAAACTCAACATGACAGGAGTCAACCCAAGTCTCCCAGCTGACAGATTCGGGGGGGTTTCTGCGTTGTTTGCTATCAACAGGTTCAAAGCTAATCCACACATCGCGAGACGCCGAGGACGCCGGCGGGGTAAGAAAAGCGCTGGAGGCTGATGCTCTGGGTATCCCGAGACATCTCAGGCTCCTCTGATGGGTCAACAAACTCTGGGGTGGTTGTCCTACCCCAGATCCCAGTTCTGAGAACCTCTCAGAGGTGGCACCATCCCACGTCTGTGCTTCAGAGAGCCCATCACATCTCTCTGCTGTCTGCAGGGGGTGTTTCAGAGCTTTTCTCACTCTTTTTGGGTCATTTGGGGAATGCTGAGATCTTCTAGCGACCAGTAGCTCTGGCTGCTGTCCCATCCAGCCAGGCCACCGCTGTCCTCACCGAGGAGCATCTCCTGCTCTTGGCTACAGCCCTGGTTTCCCCTCCAGAGGACACAGCAGATGCAAACAGTGATGTTGGGGGATTTTGGTGCTTGACTGACACCGTTAAAGGAGCAGTTTCAATGTTTACTCCTTGCTGGCAGCTGCTTAGTTTAAACAAACTACGGCGAGGGTTTGCTGGCTGGAGACTTTGCAGTGAAGAGGAGGAGCACCTGTAGGAAACGTTCTGCACACACCACCAGAAGGAGAGGATCACGAACACGAGGTCCAGGGGGGNCTGTAGGAAACGTTCTGCACACACTGCCAGAAGGAGAGGATCTCCAGGAAAAGGTCATGAACACGAGGTCCAGGAGGTACTCCTACCTCGCACACATTTCTGGGGTGAAAAACATGGTTTAAACTGAAGACAAGACCTATCCAGCACCACAAAACCACGGGCTGGGCACTGGCTGTCCACCAAGAGAACCCATTTTTTGATGGTTAGACTGACTGGGCTCAGCCACAGCAGCTCTGTAACGTTGATCCAGCCTGGGGGCATCCTGGTTGCGTGAGTTTTACAGGAAAACAGCCCCGACAACCGCTGCGTGAGGATGCTGACATGCTGTGGTGGGTCTGCCACAAGATGAGGACGGGGTGGAGGTGAAGGAAGAGTAGAAACACTCCTCTTTCATGGACACAACTGCTCCCCGCTTCTCTCTCAGCTCTTGCTCACTGCCAACAGTTCCATCTCCATTTCTCCTCCATAAACACTGCAGAGTTGGCTCCAGGGCCTCCTCTTCTCTAGCCTGATGGTCATGAGCTCTTGGAGCCCATCCTCAGCCCTTCTGCTGCTCTTCAAACCCTCAGCTTGCACTTTGAGGCAGAGAAAAAGCTTTAGGATAAGAAGATAAGAGGAGCTTGTGTTCTTCCATCTCCACTGCCAGCTGCCAGCTCAAAGTGTCCACCGCAGACGCTGCTGGTGGCCTGAGCTGTGGTCTGCTTGTCCACCACTTCTCCAGACCTCATGAACCAGGTACCACTGGATTTGGGGTCTCCCACCACGGAGCTCAGCCTACAGGGGAACCTGAGGTTGTGCTTGCACACAGACCTGGATGGGCTACACATGGACCAGTTGTGGCTTCAACCCTGCAAGGAGTTGGACAAAGACTACTGGAGAAGTCATAGAATCATAGAATGGTTTGGGTTGGAGGGGACCTTCCAGCTCACCCAGTTCCACCCCCTGCCATGGGCAGGGACACCTCCCACTAGCCCAGGTTGCCCAAAGCCTCATCCAGCCTGGCCTTGAACCCCTCCAGGGATGGGGCATCCACAGCTTCTCTGGGCACCCTGGGCCACTGCCTCACCCCCCGCACAGGAAAACATTTCTTCCCAAGATCTCAGCTCAATCTCCCCCTTTTCAGCTTCAAACTTGTTATTCTTTGTCCAGTCTTGGATGACGGCTGTGTAACCGGAGCTTTCTAAGACAAACCTGCCCCGTTTCCCAGATTTCATCATGACCATCAGACAAAAGGATTCACAGAAGCATCTGAATAAAAGGAAAGCTCTGAGGTACTAAAAGTCCCACTTCATCCAGCAGACACAATTGTCCCCACACGTGTGACATGAAGGTACTAACGAATTTTCCATTGTCTGCTCCAAAGTCAGCTACATCCCATAGACGAGTCGTCTTCATCTCACAGACGATAGGAAACCAATATTAAAGTTGCCAAGACAGATATTATTTATAAAACTTCAATGAGAATACATCTGTACGAAATAACTGACACCGTGTTCCCCGCGTGGCATATGCAGTCTGAAAATAAACATCGATTCTATATGTTCGCTGCTTCAACAGAGCGTCCAAGCAGCAGGAAATGCATGAAACATGGGGAAAGAATGGCGCGCCGCGGCGCTCGGCAGTGGGAGGTAACGGCGAATCACTTGGAGAGCAGAGAAGGCGGCCCTGGGAGTTAAAATACACAGCAGGCAAAGAGACGAGAGAAGCCAAGAGAGCTGAAAAAAAAATGGCACAAGAGACGAGAGAGGCAGCTGGGGGAGTTAAAACATGCAGATGGAGAGATGGCTGAGAGAGAGAGGAAAGACCTGGATCCAAGTGGAAAGACGACGACCAGGAACTGGCCACTTAAAATAAACTTTTTGAATATCGAGATGAAAATGACGAGTGAGCTTTTCATAAATCTACAAAGCGCCGCTGGGAGCACGTAGCTTGCTCCCGAGGTGGTGGAACTGTCCCCAGCACCAGCACTGTCACCGACCTCCAGCCGGACCTAACCGCGGGGCAGGAGAATCGTTCTTCTCCTTCGCCACAACCCCAAACGCAAACGATTTAGTCGAGGATCCAGATTGCGACTCCTGATTCCAGCCTCCAAATAATAAACCGTCACTCTTGTCTTTCTCATTTATAGACACTGGAAGGATTTCTATAAATAAATTGATAATGCATGCCTTGATACGAGTCCCGTTAAAAAAGCCCTCATCTAATTAAAATTCTACTAAATCAAAAAACTCAAACTTTTCACCAAATCCTCAATTTTTTTTTTTCCCCAAAATGAGGTTTCACCTCCAGCTGTGTCCTTCAAAAACCAAGATTTGTGAGTCGACACCTGGCTGTGAGTCCCTCGGCTATGGAAAGGGATGCTCTCCATGTCCAGTCCCACAGCGATACCTCCACCTTTAGCTGCGCGGCCGAACCACAGCCCACGCCCTGTCCCTGCTGATTGTCACCCACAGGCTTCCAGGAACCCAGAGATACTCAATGGAAAACGAAACACTAAGCACAAAGCTCTAAGGAGAACTCAGGCAGGTGAAAGCGGTGCCCAGATATTTTTAGAACTACAGAGTTCCATCTGGGGGTCGTGGGAAGGAAAGCATCTCTAGTAAACCTGAATTAAGTCTTTCTATCAGTTAAAACGACGACTTTTTGAAGACAATCTCCTGTATGACCGTGTTTGCTTGACAGATGAAATCAGTTCCGATAACTCTTGCTCGGAGCACAGGTGTCTCTAGTGAAACTCATCTCAAGACAAGAAGTTATGATGCCCCCCAAGCACGGAGTAAATTTTACTATGAGTTTTATTTAAGCTTGAGGATGCTTAGCAAGACCCAGGATGGTCCTCGGTGTTTCCTGCTGGAGATAATAATTTACAGACCAGTTTCCTACAAACTTTGAATTTTTGTACATAAAGACTTTTGTCTGTGTTGATAACCAGAGTAGCAAAAATCCTCTGAATTACAGAGAAATCTAAAACAATAAATAAATTTATATGTATATATAAATTATATAAATGAAATTATATAAATAAATGAACTTTCTTGGATGAGCTCACCCCCAAGGCATGGTCAGACCAGAACCAGTGCCTGTAATAAGCCGGAACTAACACACGCAGCCCCTTTGGTGCAAAGCCTGGGTGTGAAAGGAGAAAAGAGCGAGCTCTGTAGTAAGAACCCCAAAATTGGTGGCATTTCTGAAGTGGCTGGCATGTGGACAGCTGACAACAGAAGTCCTCTCGAGGGACAACGGCAAAGCGGCTTTGACAGGACTAGAAAGGCTGGAATCACGCGTCTGGGGTACAACGATAAGTGACAATCCCTCTTCTTCTTACATGCGACTGTGAGCAAGCCCTGAGTAAGGTAGTCCAGAGTAAGATACTCCAGAATAAAGCATGGTGACTCTTGAGCATCGCCCCAGCAGATCCTATGGGTAGATCATGAGCTGGGGGGATAAATCATGGGCTGGGGGACCGTCTGGGTGACACGGGGTCTTGGAGCAGGAAAGAGGCTGCAGAGCTTTTGTCAAGGAGGAGCATGAAGCAAAAATCAAATACTTTGCATAAAATGAGGGGGACTAGAATCTACCCCTTGCCCTTGTGCATCTCCAGCAGCCGTCTCCAAGAGGTGGTTCGCAGAAAGTGTCACCAAGGCTGTGCCCTGCCACAGGGAACCACCGCAGTCCCTTTGACAAAGAGAGGAAAACACTGTATTTTGTCCAAAAAGGGCTGAAATCATTCCATTACCTATGCCAAACCAGAATTTGTTGCCCTGTTTCTCCCCACACCCAGCCCATGGGAGGAATTGATCTTGGTGAGAGCCAAGGTGCTGCAAAATTTTTCAATTTAGATGTTAAAAATCAGGCTCCAAACTTACAGAAGCAGCCCCAACCCTTCCGTTAAAGAGAGAAAACTGCCCAGAGGCGTTTCTACAAGGGTAAACAAGGCAAACCAAAGCCATGGGTCAATCCCTAACCCTACTAATTGCTATTTACTTTGTCAGCGGAGTGTTTTAGAGCAGCCATTATCAACAGATTTGTTTAAAGAATGCTTCCAGCTTGGCTGTCCGGACAAAGGTAGCAAGCCCTTTAGCACCCCCATCTTTCAATGCACTCATCAGTCTCCAAAGGTTGGCAAGGTGAATCCCCACCCCACGGATCGTTCACGCCCAACGAGCCGCTGATGGGTGTCCCAAGGAACCACCAGCTCCAAACAGGCTCAGCATCGCTGGGTGGAAGAAAAAGCAAAAGTGTTGGAGAGGCAGGTGGGAGAACAGCCAAGGGAGAGGGCAGTTTGGGGGATTTTTTGCTGTTAAAAGCTCTACTAGGAGATAATGAGACATGAAATAATAACCTTGCCCTTTCCTGCCAACTCTCCGAGCACTGATGCTCCCCGGAGACATCTGCCAGGAGAGATTCTGGCTGAAACAGTGATGGAAAGCGAATTTTTGCAGAATATGTGAAGCATATCTTCTTCTGGCCAAGTCCAAGCCACAGGGTGTTGTTATCAAAAGAAAGCTCAAGTGGGTTCAAACTGGGCATGAGCAAGTCCAACAGTGGCCAAGGTGGTCTGGATGTCAGCAAGTCCTGATGGTCCTGAGTGTTGGCTGAACATGAGCCAAGACCCCAGTTGGCAGCTCTGACGTTTGCTGAAGGGAGGACCAAAAAGTTACAGACACTTTTCCACTGAATTCGGAGAGTTTTGGCTCATGTTGACTACAGGATAGGGTTGTTCAAACTGCTGGTGTCTCAGAAAATGATTTGAAATGATTTAGAATTATTTAAAATTATTTAAAATAACCATATCGATACACAACCACATCGATATAACAGCCTACAACAATGGTCAAAAATTACAGGACATGAACATTTTAATAAATAAAAAAAAATCTTCGATGGACCAATGTTAAGAAATATCAACGAATACCACCTCCTGCAGATCTTTGCTCCCTTCCCCTTGGAAACCCTCCCCTTCGTATAGCCCAACACTTACTTTTCCAGTATGGACATAATAATTGGAGGTAGAACCAGTATAGGCATCGGCAGGACCACTCTGGTCAGGGCCGTTTCGAGCAGTGCCTGGAAAGGAAAAACAAACAAAGCATGTAAAACAAATCTCAGGATGTACCTGCGCTGAGCAACCACCGCCTGGGTGCAGAAACGGGCTGGCTGGCCTTTGTTCTGGTGCAAATGGCAAGGAATGTACCAACACACCCTTTCAACCTTGCCATCAGCTACACAACCTATTTTCACGCTCTGTTGCTACAATCGATGGGCTGGAGCCCATGCTTGGTTGCAAACCCAGAGGAATAAGCACAGACACCTAAGAGATTCTTTAATTTCATTTTAAGCGACCAAAAATGCTCCAACATCTCAACATATTCCTACATGAACATGTTAGTGCTGCCTGGGGGGAAAAAAGAGAGGCCAAACGCCCGCCTGGAGGATGCTGGAAGGTGAAACATCTCAGTCTGGGCTGAGCAGCAGCTTCAACCCTTCCTCCTTTAACTGGATTTCAATTTTGGAGGAACGTAGCACCTTATTGCCTGCTCCGAGACTTGTTTCTGGTTTTTTAATCACTGGTGGTGACTCCTCTCCCAGGAAGACACCCAACTGCAGAGCTCCACTTGTCCCTCCCCTGGTGCTTTCTCCCTGGCAAGACTCACCAAGAAGCAGCGAACAGAGCAGCCTGGCGGCATGATACGTACAAACCCCCCGAGATGAGACCTCGAGGAGATGATGGGTGCTCTACCAAGGTGTACAACCACCACCATGCCTTCATGGCCCTCTTCCAACCCCTTCACCAGCACCCACCTGGGATGCCCCAAGCACCACGACCACACGCGGGGTGTCGGCAGCCATAGGCAGAGGGTACTAAAGATTTTGGATGGGAATGCTGAAACTTATCCATATGGCCAGGCTTGGGAGCACTCGATCCTTCCAAACGGGAGAAGGTCTCAGATGTGCTACACTAAGGATCTGCCAAATTTTCCACGCCAAAACCCAGTAAGCTATTCAGGAGGAAGCACTGGGATTAGATGGCAGCGGAGTAAAAGTTCTCCCAAGTCCCAAATTTGATGTTTAAACCACACTTAGAGTATCGTCACTTTTGATATTTATTTTCTATGTTCTCTGCCTTCCCCTCGACCATTAGGATGGAGAGGGGGAAGCTGGGTCTTGAAGCCAATCATGCAAGTGAGGAAAACTGGCTCCAATAAGTATCTCCGAGCCCTTCAACAGATTGTTTTAAGCTCCCTGTTAAACAACAATATGGAGAGCTATTAGAGATCTCCCATTTCTTGCCGAGGACTGTAAATCTGTACATTAATTGCTGTCTACAAAGTGCCTTAAGAGCCTTGGACAGAAGGAGCGAGAGAAATGCCAAGCATTATATTATTAACTCCTCTGCCTGGGCGTGTGCTTCGGTACACGCTTTACATCTCAGCTGAAAGCCCACTTGGAAACAACACGCCTCAGAATATCAGATGATGCTCAGGAGACAAAACTAAGTAAGAAGAGAATCATCGCAGGCAGATGGCGGAGAGGGGAAGGTTCCAGGGGAAAACAAAGCAGGTGTTAGGAAGAGGATAAAAACATCTGGCGACCCTCGCAAAGCTTTGGTTGGCAGCTGTTACGCCGTTTTGACACAGCAAGGGTTAAAAAGCTACGCGGCTCAAACCTGAAGTCTTCCTCATTTAGAAAAAGGTGTAAGTTATCTTCGCTTGCCATTCAACGTGAATTCAACACAGTTTCCATAAAGAAATCCTAAGGCTGGGAATGTATCAGACAGGATCATTCTCATGTCAATTTTCCAGACCATCAAGGTTGGCCACCAAATCTGCGACATGACATGAGCCCATGGCTACCAGCACACTCTGCGTTGGGGCTACACAACCGCCCATGTGGGTACAAAGCAAACATTAATTTTTGCTGCTTTGCTCTTCCTGCAAGACAGGTGAAGCTCATCCCTTTCCAGCTCTTTCAAGCCACGGAATCCGACGGCTGTGGGATTTGTTGAGCCTAAACACTGGCTGCACGCAAGCGAATCGCCAGGAACATCGCAGGTACGTACGTGTTTTGCAGCAATTCTGGAAGACCCGACAATATTTCCGTTATTGTCCAAAACATCGATTCCTTCTTCCAGCTCCGTGTGCCTCATCAGGACCACGTTGCAGATATTGGCACTAGCTGCGGATGAGAAAAGCACGATGATTAGCAAGGCAGCCCCGGTCAATACCACATGGCAGGCTTCTGTTCGCCGTGACAGCCCTGCAGCTTCGCCTGCATCCATCTGCCGAGAAGTTTCTGCAAGTCAAGGAGCCACTCTTATACCAAGACTCTTAAGAGGAGAATAATAATCAAGATAATTTTCTTTTACTTTTTAGAATGCTAGAATTGTTTGTGTTGGGAGGGACCATGGAGGTCATCTAGTCCAACCCTCTGCAGGGACATCTTCCACTAGACCAGGTTGCCCAGAGCCCCATCCAACCTGACCTTGAAAAACCACAATCAGAAATGTATTGATGCAAAGAAACACCACTATTTCCAGATGTTGGTGTCTGGCCACGCTCCCAACTCCCGTAGTGATTCTTCACCCAACATTTTGATCTACTGGGGTACCAGTTGGGCTTGGCCAACCAGGCACCGATGGTATATCCCAGACCTGGCTTTAACTCCCTGTACTAAGCCAGCAGACAAACTCTCCTTAAAGAATGGATTTTAGCATGTATGATGGAAATACACTGAGCTACGAAGGACGGCTTAGACCTGAGCTCTTAAAGAGAACAGAATTAATTATTTTAATCAAATAAGACAAGGTTGAGTTGTTTCCATGGCCATATATCCCATTAGTAGTGGTCCTGCTGACTATTTGCCCTTATTTTACATTTTAGCAGGAAAAAAAATGGCTCTGTGGGCTTACTTTAAGTTAAAAACCTGCTCGTTTGCTTTAACAATATTTTGCCAAACTGTGACACAAACCAGCAATGCCTTGGAGGACGCTGATTCCCAACACTCACACCTCCCCAGTATCACCCCTGCACTCACAGTGGGGACAGAGGCAATTTTGGGACCTTTCCTGACCCTCCCCTTGCCCAGCCTGGGGCTTTTGTAGCCTTCTTGAGGTGACCCCAAATTCTGCTCCTCAAGTAACATCTTCAAGTTGAGGAACATCCTTCCCAGATGCAACTCTTCTCCAGTTTTTCCAAAGAAAAGCTGCTAATTCCTCAAAAAGTTTCGGTTTTGAGAAACTGGCATTTTCCAGCACCCCCCCACCACCACCACCACATTTTGTTGTAAACTTTCCAACCAGAACTAACACAAACTCGCTATTGCTGCAAGTACCACTGCTTCCAAAAATGTGTTTCTGCACTGCTTGATGGGTTAATATTCGCTAATTAATCTCAATTCATGTCATATAACAAATGTCTAATTTTTTGAGGGTGGTGGGTGGGTGAGCCCTATACGAACGCAGCTCTCTGCAATCAAGGATGATTTGTGGTGACAAATGCTCCTTACACTCGAGAAGAAGAGGAACATACACACACGCACACTCTGTCTCTCTCTTTAATATTCCAACTGCCGGACCACTCTTCCCATCTATTAAAATCTCTGTGTTACCAACCCTCCAGCTCCCTAATCCAAGATTAAAAAGAACACAAGCCTTTAATTTCAAGCAAGTTCAGCCCCTCTTTTTATTTTTTCTTTTCTAACACTCACATGCCCCATCCTTTTCTAGCTTTCTGTTAAGGCTGAACACATAAAACCACACCAGCAGAGATGCTCTGGCCAAGGCAGGATGAGCTCTTGCCATGCGAGACTCGGGGTGTCCAGACCTGAAGCTCTCACCGCATCTCGATGCTTCTCCAAGACTCTGGATCCTATCAGAGCTTCACTGACCAGCTCCCAAATTCAAAGCCTAACTCCAGCCTGCTCGAGACAACCAAATGTCTTAGCTGCTCCCATTCTGCTTCAGGAAAATACTGAGCAAGCAGAAAATAATGCTAATTTTTGGAAAACTTGGATTTTATGGAAGTCTCAGATACAGGGGGGAATGACAAAGAAATAAATATATACAGAGACAATATGACTTTCAGAATTAGGAAAAAAATTGTGATAATTTGGAAACTACCTCTGTGAGAACACTTGGTGACACAGTGCAAACTGGGTTCAGATACAAAAGCAACCCACTACCCTGCTTCGATCTGTGTATCGAGATCCTTTCTATCAACATCAGCTTTGGGATGTCACCTTTGGGGTTTTGGGGGGTTTTCTCTTTTTTTTTTGCCACGTACATCTCCAGTATAAAGCACACGATCACCAGTGACACCCCTTGCCTTTGTGACAGCTGTCCACACCCAGCGCTTGGGAAGAAGTGGGCAAACTGGGTTCTTCGCAATAACCCTTAGTGTTGATGTCCTTCACCACCTCCATCTCCAAGCAAGGCTCAAGCCCCCTCTTGTTCAAATTCAGGAATTGTGGCTCTCCAGAACCCAGCGCCTACACACTCCTTCCCTTCTCCTGCACTGAAAACCTCCATGGAGAACAACTTCACCGCCCAGACGATGCGTTGGGTGGCCAACGTCAAGCACAAACCCCTTCTGCATCGAGCCAGCCACTGGGCACGCAGAGCCTTGGCCACTTCCATGAGCTCTTCCACCCAGGATGGTTTATTGGATCTGTTCCCTGGGGATGGGGAGGATTTTTAGGACAGTCTATGATTTTCAGCTACTACGAATGACCTTTGGAAGAAGTTGAGGGAGCAGCCTGACATCCTGGCACCCATCTCCAGTGCCACCAGCCACAACGTGGGGAGCAACTGGAGCCTGCACCAGGGCACATCCACGACTGACCCCAGTCTGGGTTATCCCCAGTGAGGTCTGGAGGCCTCTGCAGATACATCCCCGTGCCCTGCCCTCATCTTGGGGTCCCATGGTGAAGGTGGACTTCAAGGAGGAACCACGTATGTTAAATACTCCCTACAGAGACGGTTTAGCTTACTGGGCAAATGACCCAGAGAATGACGGTCCCATGACCCAGGGAAGACACACACAACACATGGAGCATCTTTGAGGGCAGTAAGACCCATAGACCAGTTTTCCCAGTACCTACCCCAGCTTCCCAAGGCTTTCCAAGCCTCTTGACAGACAACCCTGCTGGACTCTGGCTGTCTTCCACCTGGGCAGGAGCTGAGATTCCCCAAGTCTCCATCTCTCATGATCGCTCGGGATGAGACACCAGAAAGCTCCGACGCGTACCTCCAGCTTTCCAGCTGCTATCAACCAGCACAACCCAGTCGAGGTCAGTGGGAGAGGGGGTCAAGGAAGGGCCAGGGCAGAACTGCTCAATGCCCTGGCTTTTCACATAAAAAAGGTGAAATTCTGCCCTTTTACTGGGAGCTGGAGGTTCAAAAGCGACGGGAAGATGCGTCTTAATTAAACACTTTGTCCAGGTCTGCAAACCAACGACTTGCAGTTTTCAAAACCACAAAACAGCAATTAGTGGGAGGATTCCTGATGTCCTGGCACATAACGAGGCACGACAGTACGCAAATAAAATAAGAGCTAGAGAATTAATTACGGGCTAAACAATTTAATTACGGGTCCTCAATCAATGCCGACACAAGCGTAACCTCTTTCTCCTCACATCTCGGTATGAAAATAGATCAACTTCCCGCGCACATCTCTGACTCAAACCCAGCCTCGGAGCTGTCTCCCGGCTCTTGCACTCACGTCTGCTGCCCTCCTGGTTCTAAAAATCAAAAGAAAGCTGAAACCTTCTAAAAATATATTGCAGGAAAATTCCAGGAAAACTACAACAACATCCACAGGTTCATTATACAGAAGCAAAGTTCTCAGAAACAAGACCGAGCGCAACCTCCAGACTACAATCCCTGTTGCCTCCTGCTCCACAGAAGGGGCAAGCAGCTGTATTTCTGGCATTAAAAAACCAAAAATATTAAAAAGGGCCAACAACCTGGGGCTTTTATAAAGAAACAAGCTTATGTAAAAAATAACCGTAACGCCACTGGTTAGATAAGCAGCTAAAATAAGGCAGCAGCAGCCTTAATTCTTTACATGTTTTGGTTTTTCTTTAATTAGTGGCTCTTAGAAATCTGTATATTCAGAGCAGGAGCATTTCATTGCCGTTTTATTGTAAATAATCCCCAACATTACCACCTATTTGAAGATTTGATTTGACATGATACAAATCAGATCTTGCAAATGAAATGCTCTCAAATTTAGACGGTTGACGACCAGTCAGCGCCGATCATTTTATAAACCGCTTGAGATTGCAGCTTGATAAAGCTTCGTGAGCTGCCTCCGCCCGCAGCTTTGCACCATTTTCCTGCCGAAATGTTGCTTTGCACCAGCGTGTCGCTGTCTGCACCGACACAGGGACCCGTCGCCGAGGGGAAGGAAGGCAGGAGGTAGGTGTTCATCCCAGTGGCTTCTATCCACTGGTAGGTTTACAACCAACACTTTGAACATAGAGAAATGGGATTATTTCTTACCGACTGCAGGGAATGGCACAAACCTCTGGATCAAGAGGCGAGTGGCGGGGGTAAACTTGTTTGCTCTCTGAATCAGAACATTAAGGCCCACCTTCAAATAGAAAAAGAACAAAAAAACCATCAGAGAAGCAGAAACATTTAGCTACAAGAAACAGGGCAGATGCCACAGCTTGTAGACAGCAGCAGAGCTCCCTGTGCAGAAGTCTTTGAGAACTAAACCAACCCACACCGCAGGGTTTAGCTGTGTTGGGTTCAACCCTTGACTCAATGAAGGGTTGAACCCAACCGTTGGGTTGAAACCCACCACTGGGTTTAAATGAAGGGTTAAACTCAACCGTTGGGTTTAAATGAGGGGTTGAACACAACTGTTGGGTTGAACCCAACTCTTGGGCTTAAATGAAGGGCTGAACCCAACGACTGGGTTGAACCCAACTGTTGGGCTTAAATGAAGAGTTGAACCCAACCATCGGGTTGAACCCAACCATTGGGTTGAACCCAACTATTGGGTGGTGTTGGGTTAACGGGTGGACTTGACGATCCTCGAGGTCTTTTCCAACCTTAATGATTCTATGATTTGGTTTAAACCCTTTCCAGCCAAAAGACAGGCTAGAAACCACTGCAATGCTGGTTGGTCATTCTGGAAATGTCCCTAGCTCCATTTTTACCCAGTTCACCAGCATTTTCCCCATTCAGCAGAAAATCATCGGAGCTGGGACTCCTCACCCAGCTAGAAAAAAGCCAAATATCAGTGGTAGTGGTTGGCCCAACACAATTAATTCCTCCTCCCAGGGTCTGTGCAAACTACACCACCCCACCGCAACGAAGACATTTGGGCTATAAAGGAGCTATTAACAGAAAAAAGAGATAGCAGGCAGTTTATTATAATCACGGATCATTTTTTTTTGTTGTCTCCTCCAACACTTGAATAATGCAGAGCTCTCTGCAACTTTGCAGGGATCTAAGTCATTGCGTATGTTAATATAAACAGCACGGAGGAGAGCTGCTGCCTCGTCAGCCGGAGCGTGGTTGGATAGTAGCGATAGTCAGAGAATTTCCATCAAAATTTGTTTCAAGCAGAACTGGGGGTATTAATTAAACAAACCTATTCACAGGGAATGACTTCTGTCTTCAAATTACTCTCCCTTACAATATTTTATCTTTTTCATCCAAAAAAACCTCACTCCCAAACACACAAACAAAACCTATCAGCCCCAAACCAGGGAATTTTAGGCCGAAAATGGAAGTTTTTAGCAATGCATTGGCCAAAAAGTTTTCAGCCAAAAATGCAGCAAAATTAAAAAAAAAAAAAAAATCAGCCAAAGCCAAAAACCTGCCAGCAAACAGTGATTTGGGGGCATAAAGAAAAAAAAAAAAAAGAAAAGCAAAGCAAGGGAGAACATATTTTGCGAGCTGCTATATTATACATGCATCCGCGAGCATCTCGTCTTTCTGGATGCTGAGAGGAAGATGTTGAGAAGCACAATTGCCGGGTAAGCCTTGCATAAGCAGAGTCCTGGTTTTCAAAACCCAAGGAGCATTTCCAGAACCCCACGAGGCTTTCACCAGCACCCCAAGCACGAACCCTTCCTCCCGTCCTCAGCCACCACGACTCGAGAGCTGAGCCCAAGAAAGCCACGGTGGTTCTTAGTTGGGGCAAGAATGAGGGTTTTGTCTTAAATCTTCTTCCCCCTCTGAAATGATGAATTTTATTTTTTTTTTAACATATTTGCAAAAAATTTTTGGACATATTTGCAAAACCTGAATGCTTCCAGAAACTGTAAAGCAGCGTAAAATGGGTGGTTTTAAAGCTAAGACAGTCCTAAGCGTGGCTTTGCTGCTGGTGCCCCACGGATTCAGGAATTTCTAGCCTCATCCGCGTAGATGACCAATTTGGTTGGGTTTCCAGCCTCTACTTGAAGGTTTGATGGAAGGATTTGACCACAAAGTGGAAGCGCAGCAGCTTTGGAAACAGCAAAGATGCAGCCGAGCCCGGGAGAGCCCCCGCTGTGAGGCTGGTGGTAATAAAATCATTTTACTTTCAGATTCAATTTGGTGCCGCAGATGAACCGGCTCCTCCACTTACAGCAACCACCCCGCTGTGAATACGAAATGAAATGTTGCTGTAGATTTAAATCCAATCTCCCAAATATCCCAACGCCAAGACTAGATTTAGGAAACTAATGAGGGTTTGTTTTTGACAGTTTTGAAATTGCTTTAGCCAATCTGTGAACTCTTTCCCGCAGGTCACAAAGTGGGAGGAGGGTAAACAGGTCAAGGAGAGCATCCGACGACGAGCAGGAGCTCCTCAACTTGAGACCATCAACAAGGAGAGCTTAATGAGTTTAATTCCCAGGAGCTGGTCGAAAAGCACCGACTATCGAGGCAAAGTCACCCCTAAGAAACCAACCGCGGGAGTATGATCATTATCAACACCCTGCCTACAGCCTGAGTCACAGATTTGGGATCTACAATGCCGGCGCTGCGCAAACCCGGACCAGGAGTCAGGTGGGATTCATCGCACCAACCGTGGGAGCTCCAGCTGGGCTCCCGTTGCAGCCCGACGCAGAGAAATGAGCCTTTTCAAGGGTTTTTAGACTTCTCCCAAGACAGTCATTGACGGGTGCTCACGTGAAACATCCCCAGTGGTGTCCACTCCTCCCCACTGACCATCAGAGGAGCCCAGGGACGGCTCAGATGGAGACATCTACGCTGGTGATGTCTCAACTCAAGCAAGAGAAGTTCTCCTTCTTGCAGCTGGGAGCTCTGGGCATGGATTGGCGGTACTGGTTTCCATAAAGTCCTGGTTTGGGATATTTCTACCCTGTGACCCAGATCTGGGGAAAAATCCAGCTTGTTTCAAATTGTCCTTTTTTTTTTTGGAGATTTCTTTCTCCAGAGCAACTCCTTGACATGGCTGTTGGAGCACCCTGACACGCCGGAGGAAGCCGGACACGGGGGATACGTTACACCGCGACTGCTCCTAACACCCCGCAACACCAAACCGGGACCAAACGCTGTCAACGGGAGAGTAACCTTACTCAGGGCTCTACTACGCCTCCGGCAGCACTCTGCCCTTCCTCCCTCCCTCTTCTTCCAACCCCAAGAATTCCTGCTATTTATTTTGCTACCGCTTTTGTTTTCAGCATCAACAACGTTATCTCAGCAGAAGGACGGAGTGTCGAAGCCATACGATCAGACAACGCGGCAGCAGGTGCTTTTACTCCAGCCCCAGTTCCTGGTGTTGGGTGACTGTAATAATAAACCAAGATTTCCGTTTCCGTTTCTTTTCCTTCCCGTCTCAACAGGTTCTGACCTCATGTCCACCAAGACATGAGTTTTAAAAGCACAACGATTTTTGGGGAAAAAAAAAAAATCCCTGTTTTATTTTGAAAATATAACTTTTTTTCTTTATGACTTAATATTTTTGAAGCCAGAGAAATTACTTTGGGATGCCTGAAGTTGGCAACAACCAAGACATTTAATAAAGGTCTAACCCCACCCCTCTTAAACCAGTTCTAGAGCAGTAAATACATCAGTGGGTCAAGAAGTTATTTCACCTGATTTTGAGAAGGAAATTTTACAAAATGATGGGGAAGCTCTATTTATCAGTGAGTGCAGTGATAGGACAAGGAGTAACAGTTTTAAGTGGAAAAAGAGTAGATTTAGATCAGATATTAGAAGAAATTTTTTACGATGAGGGTGGTGAGGAGCTGACTCAGGTTGCCCAGAGAAGCTGTGGATGCCCCATCCCTGGAGGGGTTCAAGGCCAGGCTGGATGAGGCTTTGGGCAACCTGGGCTAGTGGGAGGTGTCCCTGCCCATGGGGTGGCACTGGATGGGCTTGAAGGTCCCTTCCAACCCAAACCATTCTGTGATTCTGTGATTCTAAAATAAAGGAATATTAGGAGTCCAGCGAGCAAGGTGGACATTGGCTGGTAGATGATGCCACCTAAATGTCTCTCTAGATTTCATTAACTATGTTGGTGAGATCTCCCCTGATTTAAGGGAGTCACCTTTCTCTTCAGCTGGTGCTGGCTGCTCAGCTGACCTGGAAAGTCAACTTGGAAGGAGGAACTGTCTTCAAAGCAGCTCATCCTTCAGCCCTCCAACCACCAGCTTGCTGAATGAGAACACTGATCGGACCTGATGAGTCCCAAACAGCTGAACGAAAGAAAAGAGCATCAGGAAAAGAAAGGAAAAAAAAAATCATTCATTAGGGCTGAGAGGTGAAGGTGGAGGCAGAGAGATGGGAAACTGGGCTGCTCATCAACTGGAGCTTTACCAAGTCAAGGAGAACAGAACGGAGGAGTGTAGGGAAGGGAAAGCAATAACCACCCAAGGGNGGTAGATGATGCCACCTAAATGTCTCTCTAGATTTCATTAACTATGTTGGTGAGATCTCCCCTGATTTAAGGGAGTCACCTTTCTCTTCAGCTGGTGCTGGCTGCTCAGCTGACCTGGAAAGTCAACTTGGAAGGAGGAACTGTCTTCAAAGCAGCTCATCCTTCAGCCCTCCAACCACCAGCTTGCTGAATGAGAACACTGATCGGACCTGATGAGTCCCAAACAGCTGAACGAAAGAAAAGAGCATCAGGAAAAGGAAGGAAAAAAAAAACATTCATTAGGGCTGAGAGGTGAAGGTGGAGGCAGAGAGATGGGAAACTGGGCTGCTCATCAACTGGAGCTTTACCAAGTCAAGGAGAACAGAACGGAGGAGTGTAGGGAAGGGAAAGCAATAACCACCCAAGGGGAGAAGGAAGTTAGAGAGGAACAAGAGTAAGGAAAGGAGGTAACTTCAATCACGTCCAGGATGACTGTAGAAGGGACGATGACCACAGTGGCCCCACAGTTCGATGCTTCAATGGAAGAAAATGGTTTAGTCTTGAGAAAGCAGCAAGACTGCAGGAGAAGCACGAGTAGGACAAGGGGGAATTAATGTTGATAATTAGACAAACTTGATTTGGTAAATGACGGAGAAAGGACGATGGTTGTGTCCTATGCCAAGATCCTGCCCAGGGGCAACATCACACCTGGGGATGGTGGGGCTGGGCTGGGGCAGAAGGAAAGGGCACAGAGAAAAACAAATTTGCAGAAAACAAAGACACACCAGTGAAAAAAAACAGAGAAAATGCTGCAGAGAAGAACAAGGAGTTTGGAAGGTGGCAGTTGGGGAGGACCCGGCCATTGCCATGTACTCCTGAGCCCAGAGGCAGGGTGTCGGGCACCGGGTGCCTCCCCAGAGCACACAGCGTCTTTGCTTCCGCTATGCCAAGGGATCAAGGCTTTGGGAAAAGGCTGCTGCAGCTCCAAGGGTTTATGGGGTCAGTGGAGGAATCACCGGGCTGGGTTTCCAGTCTGAGCGATGGTGCCACCCTTCTGGTGTCTGCTGCTATCTGGATGTGGCATCTGTGAACTATTAGAGAAGAGGAGGTGCAGGAACGGGAGCTTTTGGGCACAGCTATCCACATTTCAGAGCCAGGCACTGCTCCATTTAAAAACTTTAAGCAGCAAACAAAAGTTTATCACCACCTTCTACCACGATTTTCCTCCTGCTCCGCGCAACGGTTCACCTCCGAGGAGGCTCCCGGCCGTGCTCCATCCCCTCCCATCCCTCGCCCTACTTTGTACCGATTTCCTCCGCCTTCTAAGTGTTTCTTTACCGCCCTAAGTAGCGGCTAGTCCCGAGGGCAGTGGGTGGCCTCCCAGGGCGTCTCACAACCTGATTACGGGCATCACACCAAATTCGCAGGCTGTCAATGCGGCCGCTCCGCACGCCTCACAAACAATTATCAGGAAGAAGGAGCTGGGATTAGAAAAATCCACAGGGGCACCTCCACCTAGAGAGGAGAGTGAAAAATTGCGGCCGCGTGTGTGCGAAGCGTGTGATGGGAGCGGGGAAGGAGGAACAACCCGCAGCCGGCGGTGCCAACGGCATGGGAAGGAGCAGGGTTGCTGCGTCCAAGGATGCTCTCCCTACACGCAGTCAAGACCGAAAATTTAGTCCAGCGAGCTCCTCTCCTTCCTGAACATGGGGAAAAAGAAAAAAAAAACCTCAAGATCCTTTTTTTTTTTTTTTTGCTCTAGCCCAAGTCTAATTTATCTAATTAAAGGTCTTAGATTGTCCTTCTAGCTTTGGTTAGCCAGCCCCAAGCATCGCCTGGTTTTATGTTACCATTGCCATGCTAAATAATATCTTACAGCGATAATCCCAGGCGTGAACAGTCTTCACCTCTCAGCTTCCTTAGGAGAAGACAAAGATCTGAAATCCTATGGGGTGGTGAGAACGTCTTGGTTTTTACAGGATGCTTTCAAGACAAAGCACATTTTGATTTTGCAAAACGCTAA
This sequence comes from Syrrhaptes paradoxus, assembly GCA_013400615.1. Classification (NCBI taxonomy): domain Eukaryota; kingdom Metazoa; phylum Chordata; class Aves; order Pterocliformes; family Pteroclidae; genus Syrrhaptes; species Syrrhaptes paradoxus. The sequence goes on along the minus strand of VZTO01022994.1, from coordinate 47,839 downwards.
TTTTTTTAGCGGAGGGGGGAATCCAGCTCGTTTAAAAATATCATTGTCACAATGTCCTTTTGTCCAGAAGGAGCCTCTGCTTTAATCTGATCTCTCAGACCCCGCGGGGCTTTGCTGATTAAACTCCTACACAACTTTTTAAATTTTTTTTTCCTGATAGTGCTAAATATAAAATTTAGGACTTAGAATTTTTGTGTGACCTCGACCAGTTCTGACTGTGGCTGAGATCCCTGCGTGAATGATAATCGATGAACCCCGTGGGAACACAATGAAAAATCTCAAAGACAAATGACAGAGCTTCAAGAATTCAGAAGCTCTTGCAGAAACCCCACAGTAACCACAGGAATTCCCCAAAAAGCTGTGTTTTATCAGAAATAACATCACCAAGGCTTCTGTAGAGAAGAAAGTTGTTCGAGGACAATTTACTGAGACACTCAGATCAGTGAGGAGCGATTTACTCACCGCGAGAGCAGGAATTTGAGTCCTGGAGCACATAGGTTTGAGTTCCAGCTCTGAAGAACTTCCTACCTTGGTCCCAACACCAAGTCACGTAGATTCTGTCTCCGATTCCCAACCGTGCGACAGAGCTGAGAGCCAAACCCACCCTCCCAGGAGCACCCCAAAGCCCCCCAGGGGCTCCCCGCTGAAGGTCACCGCAGCACGTGTGCTGCCCCATGGTGAAAGCTCTGCCCTCGCTCCTGTCCAAGCCATCTCGTCGTGTTTAAATTATTGCTGGTTTCTCCTTCGAACTCCAGTTGTGGGCTCATGGAAGCACCAGCCTTCAGCGGGCTGGGAGGCTGGAGGGACTAAGCTCCACCTTGGCTCTGCTGGTGGCAACCAAAGCATCACCTCAACCGTCCTTCTCTTCACCCCAAGCCACGGAGCAGCCGCATGCTCCCTTTCCGCACAGCGCAGGGACAAGGAAACAGCCAAAGAGACCCAACATCTCCCAGCTGCTGCAGCACTTTGCTGGATGAGAACTTCTCCAAACCCACAGACCAACACCAAGAGCGTCAGGGCTCCTCAAACCCATCTGGACAAAGCTCTAGACCAGCAGGAATGGGGTTTTTTCCCATTTTTTTCACGGAAAACAAAGTATCAAGGGAAACCTCAGCAAACCAGATAAGGTCATTAAAACTGTTTTGCTTCTCTCCAGTTTTAACCTAGTTTGTTTTCATACGTATTCAGGTTTAACTCCATATATTTTCACGGATTGCGAGAGCACCGAGCGCACACCACCAGTAAACCATACAGGCACCAGTTCCCCACCTCCACTGGCTGGTCTGGAGTCAGAAATTCGAGTCAGGAAGCAAGGATGCACTTTCAAAATGGAAAAACCTCCATCCCCCTGCGAAGAGATGCTTTAAACACCCTCCGTGTGCCCGGCAGTGACTCCAAGGTGAGTCATTAGGAGCTGATAGCACCAAAGTTATTCATGGCATTCATCGCCTGATTTTTCCTTTTAACCCAAGGTTACCCAGTGTAACGTTCAGTTCCTGGGCAGGTACATTTTGTAGATGACTATAAAACAGCCAGCCTGGCTGGCAGTCATGATTACACGACATCGCATCTCTCTCTCCGACACAAAAGAAGACAGAACACCTACTTCTGGCAGAATTTAGCTCAGGTTGCTAAGTGAGAACAACTGATTTATTTGCCTCTGTACTGACAAGACCATAAATCCCAAACTCACACTTAATAAAAACCTTGTTAGAACCCACAAAACCTGCAGAGGGGGTGGAACTGGATGATCTTGAAGGTCCCTTCCAACCCAAGCCATTCCATCATTCTACGATCCTTTAACTGGGGCAAACTCCACCATCCTCCACTTCAGAGGTTCCTGATCTCACACACGCGGCTTTCCATCCCCATCCATGCCCAGACACTCACGATAGGCATCCCCGGGCTAAATTACACACACCTAGAGATGTCAAACACCTTCTGTATGCCTGCCAGGCTTGCTGCGGTCTAATTAGAGCCCAACCTGTCAACGGGAGAGGACAATGCCAGCAGCACCGATGTACGTGGCACCTCCAGGGTACAACAGATGGCCAAGGAGCCAGTGACCCCAGCACCAAGCCGAGCGACAAGACGCTGCTGCCCAGGAGACGTCAGATACGTGGCCAAAGGATGTTGGCAGAAGAAAGGAACCCCTTGGAGAGTCTTCAGGAGCACCAGGAGCAAGATTTGGAGCCAGGCTTGGCAGAACCTGAAGGTGTAATTGTGGAAATTAAAAACCTGATGTCTAAAGCTCTGATCCAACGACTACAAGGGCGATAACACCACTGCTGGGAGATGATGCTCCAAGAACGTCCAGAAAAACCCAGCGACTCATCACCATGGGTGAGAAAACCCCAGGGCTAACACCACCGGTCGCCAGTCTGCAAGTCTGAGCATCAGTGACAGCCCAGAAACCAGAGCGCGGCTGCTCACAGCCCTTGTCTGGAGCTGGTTTAATTTGCAGGAATTTAATTACAGCCGCAAGAATCACTTCTGACCTCAAAGCGAAGGTACCACCTAAGGCCACAGGACTGGAGAGCTGACTCGGGAGCAAAAGGGATCAGCAATGGGGTAGCACATTGAGTTTGGGTCTGAAATTAAGAAACCTACCTATAAAATA
>VZTO01022994.1:33229-44620 GCA_013400615.1 Syrrhaptes paradoxus | reverse complement strand
AGACCACAAAAGACTGTGACACTTGTTTTCAGGTCATCTGGTCCTAATGGGCTCACACTGGGAGGCGATTTGTCGCTAACTGACAGCAGAGAGCAGTTAATGAGGGCTGGGGCCTTACGATCCAACGTAATGAACCGGGGGGGCTATCGCTATATTATTTGTCACCATCATTTAGGAAAAAAAAAGAAAAAAAAAGAAAGAAATGCTTGAGGAGATGGTGGTTATTAATCCAGGTATTTACAATATAGAAATCACTGCTGGATTTTCTCCAGGCTGCTCTGCGTTGGGAATTGAACGTGCAATAAGCGGTGCTAAGGATTACCAGGACACGAGCTGCTCTGGGGTAACGGGAGCTGCAAGAGGGGAGATGGAGCTGAGATCTTGGGAAGAAATGTTTTCCTGTGCGGGGGGTGAGGCAGGGGCCCAGGGTGCCCAGAGAAGCTGTGGATGCCCCATCCCTGGAGGGGTTCAAGGCCAGGCTGGATGAGGCTTTGGGCAACCTGGGCTAGTGGGAGGTGTCCCCAAGTTGCTCGTGACAGATGTACCTGTCTCCTCGGGAATTAACTAACTTAACGACGTCAACTTGTGCTTCTGGGGAACCTGAACACTAAAAGCCTGATGGCTGCACCACGAGACCACGACTTCACCAACGTTACAGCTCCTCTCCTGCGGATCATTCCAGACACGACTCGAACACCATCGCCAGCCCCAATGCTGTCTGCAGGTGAAAGACACCCTGAGCCCTGCGGTTCTTCCGATCCAAGGGGCTGCCCCACCAAGGGACCATCTCCAAAAGCCTGCCTCAAACTCACTCTTAACTCGACCAGGCGAATTCCCCACCAGTTAACGCCCGCGGGGACAAGCTGAATTCCCCCAGCAGCAAAGCCGCGGTGCAGAGAGCCAGGCAGGGGGCTGGAAGCAACGAGCAGAAATTTCCTTCTGCTGAAAAGTTTGGGCATGCAGGGACAGAGACACCGCACGGTTAAAATCTTTTCTGATTCTGGAGAGTGAATGCTGTCAATTAAAAGAGAAACACGCTTGGCAATTCAAACAAACATCTCAGAAGCACTGCAGTACTGCTGTAAGGGAGCAGTTATTTAGGAGTAAAAAATATAAAGCGTTACCCACTGCTATTGAGACAGCACTTATGACAGCTCCCAAGTAGCCCTGGATGAACTTGGATGTCGGAGAAGGCTTTGGAAAGAAAAACAAAACATATTTTCAATAAATAAACTTCTGGTTTTCAAAAATGCAAACCGAGCGGTTTGGTTCGTTATTAGTTTTAAACCCCAGACAGGTTCCATTTTTGTCATATTGTTCCGTGACACACGGTCTGTCATCTAGCAGTGGCAAAGGCAAGGCAAACTGTAGCCTCACGAGCAAGGTTAAAGGGGACGGAAAATTAATTGGCATCAGAAAATTATAATAATAGCAGCTCAGAGGAAGTATGTGAATGAAATTCAGCAAATGGAACGAAATGAGCATCCTTATCCTCCAGTGATGAACCCCAATGTCTCCACATTAAATCCTTGTCTGTGAAACGTTCCCTCAATGAGCTGGATGGTTTCCAACTCAGCCTTCCAGCTTGAGCTTCCCACATCCCACCACGGGATGAACGAAGGCTAAAGCGACGGCAGAGAGCAGGAACAGCCCCACCGCTTCCCCGCACCATGGCTGGTGGCACATCTAAACCCTCAGGAGACGGCAGCGTGATCACAGAGCCACCTTCTGCTGTCCCAAAACCTGGATCCCATTTTGCTTCGTGCTCATTTACATATCAAATTAAATCATTTCATTCCAGGTAGAACTATACACTGGTCCAGCTCAAAGGTACTGAGCGTCCCTTACGTGCCTCGAGGGATTTTTTGATCCTCGTGCCATTTACAGCCAAGGTTTAAAACGGAAGCCTACGCAGGAGAACTGCCAGTCTATAAATTCATCCCAGTGCCGACCCCAGAGTTTCTATCCAACCACGAAAAGACAAGATTTCTGTGTCAAGACAGACCTAACGCGCTGCACGTGCCGCGTACGTTGGGTCTCCTCACCTTTGTCGCGTTGCGGTTTGCATAGTTGACGCACGCATTGTGGCTCTGGTTCAACCACTGCAGAGGAAACAAGAAGAGAGAGACAGAAATACAACTTCACAAAAATGTTAAAAAAAAATAAAAATCAATAAATGTGTGAGTGCCACGGGAAAATTCATCTCCCTTTGGACTGGCTCACAGTCAAGATCATCCAGTCCCACCCCCTGCCATGGGCAGGGACCCCTCCCACTAGCCCAGGTTGCTCAAAGCCTCATCCAGCCTGGCCTTGAATCCCTCCAGGGATGGAGCATCCATTTATTTTATAACCATTACTTCTATTTTCTATCCATTATCTATTTATCTGGATAAATCTCCTTTCCAGAGAGATGCAGACATACTGCTCAGACATTGTCCTTTATCTAGAGTTCAAGCTGGCTCTAGGCTGAAGACCTCCCCACCTCCCATTCCTTGACTCTTCCCAGCTGGCTACCTGACACCCTCCCACGTTTTTTGGGTGATGCCCCTCTCTAGGTTGCTACTCCTCCTACTTGAATCTTTCAGAAAGGGACGACCCAGGTGCCCATCAGCAGGAACGGTGGAGGGAAGAGTTTGAGAACCACTCGGTAAGTGGTGGTGGCCCAGGTAGGCTTCGGTTGCTGGACTTGCCTGCTATGACTCGCCTCTCCAGCAGGCTCATTTTGATTCTGTGCTTGAAGTATTCTTTCTAGTTTTAAAAGGATTACTCCACCCTTTTAAAGCTGAAACCTTCCCCCAGCTTTCCCGTGATGGTGGGAACAGGAGCTCCTATTTACAAGGCACCCAGCCCAAGCCAGCGAGAGTAACTTCTCCAAAAGCCAACTCATTCCATCACAGACATCTAAAACCAGGTAAGGCAAGCTGCCTTCAAAACTAGGAATGAGTCTAGATGACTCCAGCCACCATCCCAGCTCGTAAAGCCACACGGCCAAAACTTCCAGCTCAATAAACCAAACGGCAAGTTCCTGGCACGCACCGGCGTGTTCTCGGCTCTGCAGTCTTTCTAACGTCCTAGGCAGATCCCATTCTGCTTCGATATTTCTTAACCGCATAATTCCCTATCATCACTTGCACTGGAGACAATAAAAAGACATCCACCACTAAAAATAAGTCTGAAAGTAACTCATTCTTTCATTCCAGTTTGTGCTGAAATTATACTTGAGTGTTTACTATGGATAAAGCTCATTCACGTGCACGCTTCCTCCCCTTACTCTTAATTCCCAGAATTTTAATGGGGGAATAACACCAACACTCCTCCCTAGATACTTCCTTTCCCCCAAAGCTCGTGTAGCATGTTGACCACAGAGGCCCTTGCCTTTGCAATACAATTCCAAAAAATCCCAGGCACAGAACCTGCCCCTGCCCCGAGCCCTGCGCACACGTTGCGCTTCCAACAGGAATTCACCACCGGAGACCCCAACTGCTCGACAGGGTGTCTTCAAAACAGACGCGTGGTGTCAAGGGCCTACGTGTTCATGGAAGTACACACTGTGTAATCATTTACTCCTGTACAAAATGGATCCAAAAAGCTGATTTTGAGATCCCGGGCTATTTTGCATCTCTCTTGCAATGGCATAAACAGCCTGAAAAGCAGACCCAACAGTTTGCTTCCAGCCCCTTCCAGACCTACCAAACCTCGCCCTAATTCCATCCAGCCACATCACGAAATCATAGAATGGTTTGGGTTGGAAGGGACCATAAAGATCACCCAGTTCCAAACCCCCCCCCCCGACACATCATCTCCCCATTAGCTAAAGCATTGCCAGTGCAGAACAGCCATGTGCACCAGTTTGTCCTCCAGACAAAACCCAACTGCTCCTTCCCATCCCATCACATTCTCCACCCATCCAGAGGAGCGTTACCTGCCAAAACACAGTGGATGCCAGCGTCTGGTTGGGCAAGAGAAGACCAACAACCTGCAAGAGAAGAGATTTTTCCATTAGCAAACACTTTGGTGGTTTGCTCTTCTATAGGCATGCAAACAGCAAGCTTGTTTCTAATGACTTGAACAAAATATCTTAATTTTGGGCTTTATTTCATTAGAGTTACTGAACTTCCCTTCAGCCTATCGCTCTTGATTTTCCACTGGTGAAACTGGGTAACACAGCTGCCCGTGAAAGCTTTGCATCTTGAATTATTGCTTGCAACACACCTCGAAAAGAGCCTGGCAGCATATACCGTCCAAAGATCATTAAAATGTCATCAGTTCATTACCCCAGGTGTTTCTGGAGGACAACACAAACATCGCACGACTGCAAGAGTTCAGAGTTGTTTCTACTGGCAGCGAAAGGGGTTTTCTTCTTTTCCTTTGGCACGTTCGCTGTTGCCAGCAGAAGAAAGAAACCCAGTTTGAACATCTGAAGACAGGAGTGCCACCTGGAAGCACATGTGCTCCTCTCTGGGAGCCTGAAGCTTGTTGGAAGAGAACTGCCGATGTGTGATACTCTGAGCTGCGGAAAATCCTGCTTGGGTTGAGCTTGGGCTGACAACCGCCGTCTCCCAGAGGCTGGCGGCCACCTGTCCCGGCACATCTGGCCAGATGCTGCTGCGTGAATGTGAGATGCCACGAGCTTTGCAAGGTCACCCACCGCAGCACCCGAGGCCACGCAGGCGCTATGCAGACCCAAGAGCATCCTTGGGACATCTCCATACAGACCCAAGAGCATCCTTGGGACATCTCCATACACCTCGTAGGCACATCCTCTGCAATTCTTTAACGGTCCCACCTCTTAGGCACAACGCAGAGCTGCCAGACTCCCTCCTACCTTGTTTTAGGGTAAACTTTCCTCTGAAAGCATAAGAAGTTGAAGAAGAGGCAAGGGATGCAAACCAAGGGGACTCCCAACGATAAACCCAACAAAGACGGACAGGAAGATGAGCTCTTGGGTAAGAAACAGGGAAGATGAGATACTTCCTAACATCACTCTCCTTTCCTCCCATCCTGCACCTTCAATATCTGACAGTTTCTGAAGATGGGTTTGCAAAATCACACTTCCATCTTTGCTAAAAAAGAAAAATTCCATTTAATTCCAAATACACTTCTTTTCAAGACACTCATGGGAACTGAAACGTCCTCGAGGCATCTGGGCAAGAAGGCTGCGAGTTCATCCCCACACTCGGACCCTCTTCTGCACCATTTTCTTGAAGTTTATCCCTACGCAAGCCGAGAAGAAAGAAAAAACTTCCCTGTGAGAGCACGGAGAGCCTGCCGCAACGGGGGACAAGCTACAGGCATCTCTGCACATCTGCAGCAGCATCAGTTGAAGAGGAGGCAACTTCTCCGCTTCGGGACACAAGAGAGAAATAAAAACAAACAAAAGGGTAATAGGGTTGGGAGGCCTGATTTCATTTCATTTTCTCTTCCTCCTCCTCCAGTTTTTTCCTCCTCCAGCCTTTCGTGAAGTTCCAGCTACTTTGTACGCTGGCCGGGCGCCAATCCGTGCCAAGTTACACTAATTTACCGCTTCCATTCAATATGCAGAGCTTGTCATTAATTACCCCCTTGTTGGTCTTAGCCAAATAAATCCAACAGGCGACGAACCTCCTCACCCCAGGACTGACTTACGCCCCGAAAGCCAGCGGGTTAATGAGGCTCCGGAGGAAAGGGAAGAACTGCAGGCAGCTCCGACATTGTCAGCTGAAGCTGAGCGCCGAGGGAAAAATAAGAGAGGGAAAATAAATAAATAAAAAAAGAGCACCCAAAATCTGTATGACTGAAAGAGGCACGTTTAAATGCAAACTCTCCATATGTGCGAGAGTCTGTCAAGAAATGTACAGTTTCACTTTTAATTACTGGCAGGGGGAAAAAAAAATAACTAAGAAGGAAAAACAAAATAAAAAAGATTAAAAAAAAGCTTCTGAGCACTAGAAAAGTACCAGCTACAAAATTTAAATTTCCTACCAGGTATGAACGGCCCCTCGTAGTAGCCCCAAAGCCAGGGCTGAAGCCACCACTTGGCCATCGGTTGGCTCTGAGCAGCGTTTTTATTCTGAGCTTTCCTCTTGCAAGCTCCAAGTCCTGCCCTCGTGCATCAGCGAGAGTCGCCTGCAACCCCGTATTCACACCAGGGGCTTCTCCATGCGATTCGAAACCTCAACAAGAGGTTTAAATATTTGGGGGAAAACCAGAGCTTAGAGCTGGGGGTGGCATCTGGGAACAGCAGCATGGGTTCTGCTCCACCTCCACCACCCAAGTCTTGGGCTGCATTTCCTAAATGCAGAGAAATCTTCCTCCTGGGAGCCTCTCATCCCTGGGATGAAATATAAATCCAGGGCAAAAGGCTCTGCAGCTGCCCCGCGCATCTCATCCCCCCAGCGAAGGATTTGCTCCCTCCTGGGCTGAGATCTCGGTGGGCAAAGCCAAATTCTCCCTACGCTTGGAGATCCTCCGTCCCGTCCCCATTCTGCCACCGCAACTGGGGTCAAACCGTAGGCGTGAGCGCGGAAAGGACGGAGGCTAGAAAGAAAAGGAAACAATTGCAACTTGGGGAAAGAATAAACAGCCACAGGATTTGGTTGTGTCAAGGGAGGAGCTGCTTGGGCTAGAAAAGAACCGATTATTTTCAGCCAGACCTTAATCTCTTACACAATGAGCTTAAACTGAATTATTTTGCATTAACTATAGGGGGAAAAAAATAAAAAAAACCCCAACATGTTATAGGCAGCATCGGGGATTGACTGATGGGCAGTGAACCTGCTCATACAGAATCTCACCACGTCTCTGATGGAGAGGTTTCATCCGGTTCGAAGTTTGATTGACCCTCGAACGCGGGGCCGATGAGCGTGGTGCGAGAGAGCCAGAGCCCAGCGCCGGCACATGAAAGAGTCTCTTGAGGAAATCCCATCCCCCCGATGCGAAATGCAAGACTCCAAACTGTTTTTATGCTAGAGCAGGCTGCCAATTTTGTCACTAAATTTCACAGATCGATTGGCATAAATGTTACATTTTAATTTTAACATTTGAAACGTTTGGGGATTTTTTTATTTTTTTTTAAATGACAAGAGGTTCCAGTTTATCCTTTGCAGCTAGTGAAATTGGGCTCATCTGACAGCTCTCGGCTCCTCTGACAGCTCTGGATTCGGGCCGATTGCATTGTCAATTTGATCGTTAACTCGTTTTTGTTTAACCTTTTCTTTTATAATGCCCCATACAAAGATCCCACCAAACCTTTCCGCGCGACAACAAACAGCAACAGCCGCGACGCTGAGTTCTGCTTGGCGGCGGCAGCGACCCCGCCAGCGCTGCTTGGGAAAGATCCGTACCTTCCAGCAACTCCTACGCCACGGTCCGGTGCGTTTCAGAAGATTAAATTTAGCAGATTTTGCTCCTTCAAAAGATTTTAATACATGTCAGCTGGGAGAAGCAACAAGCCACCCAGCACCAAGTTTGGGGAAAACTCCGTGCCTCAGTTTCCCCATTTGCAAAAAATGAATCATTCCCGTTCCTGAGGATGAGCTGAGGTTTCAGGATGAGAATTCTCTCGCGATCAAGAGCACCCGAATTGCACAATAACAAGTACAAACTCTGAAGGTCCTTAGCAATAACCCCGCAGAAAGCGTTCGTCGCTTTAATTAATCAAGACGAGAGCGCACGACACCGACCTCGCCGTGCTGGAGCTCGTCACGCTGGGGAAACGACTTGTAAATCATAAAAATAAAATTAAAAAAAAAAAAAGTGTCCAAAGATGAAATCTGCAAGTTGCAGAAGTTGCATTTTGCAGGCAATGAGCTCATCTTCGTCTGCCCTTTGCAGGAAGGAAAGATAACGCTGCAGGGGGTGGATGGACGATGTGAACACGAGAAATAACCTCGAGCAGAAGGGCTGGAGGGCAGACTTTGCACGATGAAGTCCTTGCTGCCGCGCGATGGGGAAGGTGGGAATGTGTCGCGAGGTGGGAAGGTGGATTTTTTGTTTGCAAGTGCTAAAAAAATGCATTTCTCGGTACTCACAGACAAAGCGGGGAGAGATGCTAGAATACTTACGATGGGTGTTCCGAAGGGAATGTAACCTATTAAAAAAAAGGAAAAAAAAGAAGAGAGACATATATTTTAATATGCAGCTTGGAGATGGAAAATAATCACGTCTAAGGCATCTAGCAGCTTAGGGTTGATGCCCCACCTGCCAGGACGGGCTGCACCCACTCCCACCAGCTCCGGACCATCGCGGGGACATCTGGGGACCTCCACCTGCTACACCAACATCAACTACAGCAGCCTCCTGATTTTTGCCCTCTCTCCTTCCCATCCTCTTTGTTTTTCTTGGCTTGTGACCCAAGAATTTGAAACTGAAAACATCTAGACCCCAAAACTTACTCCAGTAAGCCCAGTCCGTGCCAGCGCACGGCACGAGCACTTCAGAGGGCACCGTGTTACTGAGTTGGGCAAAAAAAAAAAAAAAATCAAATTGTCAGAAGCGACGGAATGAGCTGCTCGGTCCGGACGAGGAGGAGCTGGATGCCGCCGCGGTGGTGCTGAGCTGACCTGGTGGCTCGCTGCCACGGAAAGGGGGGAGATCCTGCTCCCCCCCTCCTAGGCTCAGTCACACAATCTGTTCCCTCCCTCCTGCCAGCTCTCTTGCTCATCAGACCCTCCCACAACCTCCCCTCGCTAACCCAGGAGAAAACTCTCCAGCTCCCGTGCCCTTCTCCCCTCCTGGGGAGCCCGGTCCCACCACGACAGGATGCTGGAGATGCTCAGGATGCATCCAAGAAGCTGCAGAGCCCAGCGCAGGGGCAGGACCATGCCACCACGGGTGGGACCTCCTCCTTTCACCGTTTGCTTTCTCAACCTCTCCGCTACTGGTTTTATACTGGGAGAACTCATTTATTTCTAGGCCAGCAGAAAAAGAAACGGGGTGTAAGGTCTATTTGCGTCACGGAGGAAGGAAGGAGGATTTTAATCACAGGTGGAAGTTCAAGCTCTCGAGATGAGACATTTTTACCCCAAATCTTATTGAGCGCCACAAAAATCAAATGTTTCACTTTTTTTCTTTTTTTTTCCCCTCCTGCTACGTCTGCCAATTTTTTGTGCTAATTATAATTCATCTCTCTGACTTCCACTAGAAGGTCTCGGAGCATTTTACCAACATGACTGAATTAAGCCTCGTGGATCCAATTTACAGGCAGAAAGGGCAAAGACCCAAGAGAAAGAAAAAATTTTTTAAAAATACACAACCAGGCAGCAAGGGAGAGGGTCCTGGCTTCTCTCCCCTCCACCCTCAACATCATCCTTCTTTGAAGAACTGGGGAACAAAACCCACCAACCCTGGAATTTTTCCCCTGTGCCCAGCATCCAGGGGAAGATTTTTCTCCAAAAAAAAGAAAAAAAAAAGAAAAAATCCTGCTTATTTAAACATTGCTTTGGGAAAGGACCAAGGCTGCACTTGCATCCTCAAGATGCTGCTGTTCTACCCACAGCAGAGGAACCCGGCAGAGGGACACCCCGAAACGGGCAGGAGGAGGCAGGATTTCATCAGAGCCCAGCTAAGCCCCGGAGGAGCGGATCCTTCCCGGGCTCCTGATGCCACGACTGTCAGGGACCCCCACACACGGAGAAACAAGGCTCAGCCCATTCTCTCCCGGAGAGAAAAACCCAAAACTGCTCCTTGGGCATCCAGCTTCCAAAGCCAAACCCTCCATTAGAGTATCTCAAAAATGCCAGAAAATTAGTCCACGTTAAAATATCCGAAGCAGAGGAAAATATTGAGCGCTAGATCCCCCCCAGGCATTTAGGATGCTAATTCTCCTTGATTGCAAAGGGATTTAGGCACCTGAATGACTTTCTGATCTCGGTCTAAGGGTCTACAAGATGTTAAGTCAAAAACAGGAGGAAAAAAAAAATAACATTTTGTCCAAATTCGCAGCAAAATGAATGATTGCTCTACCTGACATTCGGAAAGGCATGAAGATGGTCTCGTTTGTGTCGGGGTGGATGATGGCCTGTAAAACAGCAAACACACACCGTGAGGGCACGGCGACGTTGGCGAGGAGCCGCGAAGCCTCGACACAGCCCCTTCCACCGGGGAGAATCTGTTCCTCTCGGCACCCTTCTGGCTTTTGCAGCTCTGACCGAAGGTAGTTACCGTCCAGCAGCCGCCACGAAATCCCCTCCTACCCCTGCTTTCCTCTCTCCTTAAATAATTCAGCATAAATTAACAATTTAGAAGTCAATAATTTAATTTAAAACTTAGAAAGTGGCTCTTTTTTGGTACTAGAATGTCCCCAAAGGCCACCCACCGCTGGACCTCAACCCCAGGAAGGGGGAAAAAGCAGATTTAGGAGGGGAAAAGGGAAATTTATTTTCTGTCCCTGTCTCTTTTCAGCATCTCCACCGAGGTGCAGATTAACGTCCTGGCTGAAGCTCTGCCCTGGGACAGGAGTGGGAGGTGTCCCTGCCCATGGCAGGGGTGGCACTGGATGGTCTGGAAGGTCCCTTCCAACCCAAACCATCCTGGGATTGTATGAAAGGAAAAGCCCTCGCTGTGGCGGAGGGATGGGAGGGCAGGGCTGCCTGCTCGGGAAGGGAACGAGGGTGAGAGTCACATCATGGGGCTCCTGAAGCACACGGGTGGCAGGAGACCCTCGGCAGGACTTGTGTGGCTCAGCCACGGTGGATGGACTCGGAGCGAGGAACACCTTCCGCAGGAGCCCACGGCACGTCGTAGGAAGCCCAAAATGCTGCTCCAGGGTCTGGCTGAGTTGAATCATAGAATCACAGGATGGTTTGGGCTGGAAAGGACCTTAGAGACCATCCAGTGCCACCCCCTGCCATGGGCAGGGACACCTCCCACTAGCCCAGGTTGCCCAAAGCCTCATCCAGCCTGGCCTTGAACCCCTCCAGGGATGGGGCATCCACAGCTTCGCTGGGCACCCTGGGCCAGGGTCTCCAGTTGGGATAAAAACACGCAGGAACGGCCCGCTCCAGTTGTCACCATAAGGGTCACCCAAACAAAGTCCCCTCACGTGCCACGGGGTTGAGCTTCGCCAGATAATTCCACCTTCACGTGTGTCTGCAGCTTCTCAGCCAAGACCGGCCGCTGGGGACAGCCCAACCTCCACGGAAATCCTAAATCTCTTCTACCAATAGACAACGAAGCTCATTTTGCCCGTTTTTACCAAATTTTACCATAAGCCCTGGGGGTTGCATTGGCATGAACTGGCTGGGGAGGAAAAATCAACCCCCAAGTGATGTGGGAGGAAGGTACGGCACGGTGACGAGCCTTCCCAAAGAACTGTCAAAAGTATTTTCAAAAGACTGGAGGCAAGAAATCTCTTGACTAGACAGGAAGGAGGAAATGAAGCCATCCAAATATATAAATACAAAAAAAAAAAAA
>VZTO01022994.1:13159-33218 GCA_013400615.1 Syrrhaptes paradoxus | reverse complement strand
AAAAAAAAAAAAGAGAAAATTGCATTTAAAAACACCAAGCAGTGTAGTTTTATACCCAACCCCAAATATTCATCTTTTAGCTGCTGTATGAGCACAAGGGACGGCTTCAGAACAGCCCCATTTTCTGCAGGTTCGCAGGATGGGTTTCAAGCTCCTTTACACACCCAGCTCCTTCAAACCTGCGTGGCCAGCGAGGCAGGGAAGATGTTCTTTCTTATATGGAATGATAAGAAAGCCCAACACCAGCCCCAGCCTTCACGCCCGGCTTTAAAAATTGAGAATTATTTTGGTAACTGCCGCACGACGGTAAATTTAGCACAGCCTCGGATGAGCTCCCTGCGGCTCGCTGGGGAACAAAGGTGGAGCGAGGGAAACACAAGAAGCATCTCTTCAAAGAAAATCTGGGCTCAGAATAACCTCCCACTTGTTTTCTAAGGGTTAGAGATGGATGAGAACCCAGGACCCCTGTCAAACAGCACAGGAGATCGTCACTTTTATTATTAATAACGGTTCTGGTCGGCTCAAGGGTGGCTTCAACTTCCAGGCACCGGCTTGTGTCCCACCTCTGTCCGACAGCCTCCAGCAGCGTCTATTTTTGGTCTTCACGCAGGTACCCAGAGCTGCTAAAACCACCCTTTAACCTTTGCTTCGAGAAGAAAAAAGAAAATAAAACCCACCCGAGCCAGAAGACTGGCTGTTTCGTTGGCGAGGAGCATTTGCCAATCTTTTAGGCACCCTCATGGCTTTTTTTACATCTTTCCAATTTGTCAACATCCTCTTGAATCGAGGATGCCAGAAACCAGCCAAATTATTCCAACAACAGTTGTCCCAGCGCCAAGCCCCGGGTAGGCTAACCTGCGGAGCTCTGCTCTTGCTGTTGATAAATCCCAAGAACGGCGACAGCTCTTTTTGCTTGGCTCACGTTGATCACAGAATCACAGAACGGTTTGCCCAGTTACCCACCAGAATATCATCCGGATATTCACGCTTAAGATTTTATTATTATTATTATTACGGCATAAATTAAGCCCCGTCCCACCGTTCTTCGCGGCGTAAATTAAGCCTCGTTCTGCCCTTCTTCTTCACCCCAGGTTTAGTGCCTTCCCCAAATATAGAGCCGTGAAAATTCAGTTGGAATAAGGTAATTATTAAAAATTAAGGTAATTATTAAAAATTCCAGCAATCCCAGCATTTCACTCCAAATTCTGCTCTCCCTGATGAACCCCGCCGCCTGCGATGAATTATTGGAATATCTAAATGTCGCAGGCTGATGGACTCTTTCCCAAGGAAAATTTACTTTTTTAAGGAAAAAAATCATTATTCTTCATTCTATCATTGAGGAACACAGGTTGAGGGACACAAAAAGTCAAATCTTTGTGGTTGGCCAAGACAAGATGTGTCTACCATCACCAATCCTAAAATCCAACGGCTGGGAGGCTGCATCCCAAACAGCTCCCAGGGCTTTTCCCACCTGCCCCCCAGCTCAAGGACTTCCATGGGGTGGAAGTGGAAGTCCTGGAGCTGCAGGTGACCCCCCGAAAGCGTCCCAGTAACCCTGTAGCTGCCCAGGTCTCACGTTATCTGAGATGTGAACCGAAACCACGGGATTTTCTTCTCCGACTGCAAGCACCAAGACTAGCAAAAAGGAAGAAGGATGGTTTCTGAGCCAGCACTAGGGCTTTTTTGGTCAAATTATCTAATTTCATTAATTGATCCCAATATTTATGCCTTTTCCTGCTGCAGTGCAAATATTGTTAGAACATGCGATTTCATTACTTCTCAGAAAGAGACTTTACAAGATGCACCTGATGAGTCACCTAAAGATTCTGCCAGCTCATTTTCACTTCTTTCCTCCTCTAATTCCTTTTCTGTCTGCAGCATTTCTCGATAGCTCCGGTTCCTTGCCAGCTGGGGGGCTGGTTTCTGAGAGCAAGGCTCTATTTTTTTACTTTTTTTTTGCTGGGGATTTCATTCACGCTCTCTCCGGCCATCTCCGAGAAGCAGCCAGATTTTAAGCTCATTTCCACCAGCGTGAATCCAAAGCATCTTCACCAGAGCACATGGAACGACTCCAGATTCGTGCTCGATTTCCGCTAGATTTAGGTCCATGATCTCTAAATATAGCCAGCCCACACCGGGTGGGTCTCCTGTAATAGATGATTTTCCTTTACATCAGCTTTCCTGGCTCAAAGCTACATCGGGGTTTTGCCACCATTCAGATTTGGGTGCAAGAGCCAAACCTGCTCATACACGGATTTACACCAAAAAATCCCAACGAGCGCTGGAGCACCGGTAACATACTCCACCATCCAGCCAGCAACGATGGACACGCTTCTCTAGCCTGTGGCCGTTGCAACCTTCCACCGGGACAGATGAGGGTCTGCTCCATGGAGATGTCCTTCATGGCCATGGAGGAATCACCCCATCTCCAAGCACTCCCAGCACCAGAATTTCAGGACACTGGACTCATGGATGAGATTTCTACCCATCCTTCCCAGGATTATGGGTTTCCTATGATTTTTCAAGGAAGAGAACTCATCACTTTGCTCAAGATCTACAGCAAACAGCTTTAAAGCCCTGAACGCAGGAACTGAACTCCGTTGTACAGAAATATTACGTGCTTGGGACATTTAAGGAAGGGTATCAAAGACCACCCCGACCTAAAGAGAACCAAAACCACCATAAGGAGCTAGAGACTGGAATAACTCTTGGGGAACAAAGATGATCTTTGCTTGACAGGACATTCATTAGAATTCCTTATTTAGCAGCAGAATCACAGCGTAGGGAGAGCTTTCCGAAAAAAAAGTATTTATTTAAAGAATACATCCAGCCCAAATCTATTAGCTAACACCTGCCACTATAGAAATAGTACAAAGGGTACCAGCTATTCTTAAAGAGATTCACTTCCTTCTTATTAACTATGGGAAGATCTCATGGTCCTGGACTCAAAGATGGGATTTTTTTCCCCCCTCTGCACAAATTTTCACCTAGATTAAAAAAAGCACGTTTACAATTTGTCCACCCTTGTTTAAAACCAGCTCCACCCTACACGAGCGCAGTGGCCGTATCCAGACCCCCTACCACAGGGGTGAAGCTCCCTGGGATGGCTGAGGTCAGGAGAGCACCGACAGAGTCACATCACCTCGTCCCTGCAGCCCATGGGGACACAGAGGCACGTCTGACGTTGGGAATCTCTAACAGATGCTCTAACGCTGCCCTCCCTCCAGTGCACGTGCCGGTAGGATCCCAGTTCCTCGCCCAGCACTGGAGTAGGCATCAAAATGATCTTCAATCCACAGGTGGCTACCAAGAAGGTCAAGTCTGCAGCAAATGCCGCTGGAGAAGAACATCCATCCACCACCTCACTGCTGAAACCAAGATCCATCCCAGACAACAGGTGCTTCCCCTTGATTTTATTTCACTGCTTCTGATTTTTTTTTTCCAATTACTTTTAGGTCTAAACAGTTCTGGATGAAGACCTCCCAGGTGCCCACCGCATCGCGCTCTCCAGCACATCATCCTCTCTTCCAGCACCACATTGTGCCCTGCTGCCCTCCTAGTTCTTAAAGGCATTTATGGTGGTCAGTCCGCCCCAGGGAGCATCTCCAGAAGCGCTCAGCAGATAATATGAAAACAAAGAAATCTATTTTTTTTTAGTATTTCACTAGAACTAAACAAAAGCACCAAACCCAAGGCAGTTTGGTGGAGCTCCACCACTTTCTGCTTGGCTCTCCACCCGTATTTTCTCCCCCAGGAGCACGATCGCTCACGCTTTTCATGGCTTTCTCCCACTTCTCTCCAGATGCCATCCCAAAATGCCACTCCTTGAGAAGTGATATTTAACATCCGAGACAAATGCACACGACAAGCTCCAGCCAAAGCACCGGGTTAGGGCTGGATGAGAGATTTACAGTGGTGGGATCCCAGACCTTTTGATATCCCTTTTAATGGCACCAGAACGTCTGCCAGCCTCACCCTACCTGCTAATCTACACAGAATCTGGTGTCTGGCTTTACTAATAGACACGGAAAACAAGGGAACATCAAAGTCTTGCTCCTCGGTAGGAGATCTCACCAATGGACCTTTCACAGCCCTACCGATCTTTCCATTTAAAAAGTTTTATCTCTAAGGAGATGAAGCTCAAATGACCCAACGCATGGAATAAATCACTAAGAATATCCACACATTTTCTGCCCCGCACCTGGCACTGAAATAAGTCGGTGGAAGAGGCACCAGAAGCCACCATGGATGCCATTGGATGCCAACGGAAAACTCCCTCCCTGCCCCAAGCACCGCTGAGTCGCAGCCCCACGAGCCGCTGCCCAGCTGCAGAACCACAAAGCCTTTGAGAAAATCCTCACGTTGAAGAACATCGGCGGAGATACCAGCCTGCGTGGTGAGGAGAGCACCTCGGCGCTGGGAACCCGACTGGAAACCAGGAGCAACTCCAGTGCAACACAGAGATTTACACAACCCCAGAACCGCGACACGGTTTAAAGCACAGCTTTGGAAACCAGCCTTGCTAACCCAACTGGGTTGCTCCACATCAGATTTGTTTCAGCTTAGTTTAACCCTACAGAGCTTGCAAATCGAACCTGATCTGTAATCTAGACGGGACTTGAGATCAGCTCCCTTAATCCTCAGAGGATGAGACGAAGCACAGCAAAGTCTGTAGCTGAGAAAGAACATCCCCAGCGGCATTTAGCGTGGTTTCGGGAAGGTGCATTAACCTCCAACACTCCTGCCCAAGCTCCCTAGGTGCCTTTTGTCCTCTGGCAGTCTGGAAATGACGCCTAAAATGTTCAACCCATCTTAGTGTCACCCAGAATAGTCAGAAAAGGTCCAAGTTCAGCCCTTGGACCAGCAAACAGGTCACCTTCTCGCAAATAAATTAAAAAAAAAAAAGCAGCAGGACAACTGATATATCTACTTTTTATCGTATCCTGCAAGAGACCAGAAGAAAAAAAAATAAAAGTACAGTTTACTGCAAATGGACTTCTTCGCTCTTCATCAACACTGTTAAGAAAAGCGATTATTCCCCAAAAGGGATGCTGTTTAGACTCTGATAGATTCATCGTTCTCTGCTGTGTCTGGGACAGCGTGAGCGGCTCTTCCCGCTGCTAACATGATTGAAGGAAGCACACGGTAATAAATATCTGCCCATTAGGCTGCTAAGCCTCTTTTCACTTCACTGATCCTAATGGGGAAGAAGTGAAACAGTTTCAAAACAGCAAGTTGCCAAAAGTGCATTTGGAAAGGCTGAGGAGTGAGAAGTCACAACTGACACACCGCGGTTCGTGCTCCGCCAACGCTCGCAGGAAGGGGCTGGCTGCAGAATAGCAAGTGTCTGCCTCCAAGGGACAATTTTGAAAAAGCTGCATTTTTCCCCTCACTACAGAGCATTCTGTTTGGGTTTAATTTTTTTTTTTCCCTTCCAACCATCCCTTTATGCTGAAGGGGTGAAGCTTTCAGGGTGGAGTTTCTAAGGGTATAAAATTGGGGAACAGAGTTGTCTTGCTGTTATTGTGTTTTCCAACAAATAAATATTAACGCATCTTAACACGCATATCGTTGAATCATTAAGGTTGGAAAAGACCTCAAGGATCATCAAGTCCAACCCAAATATATAAATAAAAAAACAAAACAGATTTCCAACAGCAGATCTAGGGACCTGTGTTGGCTTGGGTCCCCCAATTAGCCCACGGTCCTACAGCAAAGAAGAAAATCCAGTTGGATCAAAAAATCTTGGAGCTACAAGGATTTTAGTTTGCAAATGTTCCGGAGATCAAGATGTTTAGTCTTGGTGTTACAAAACCCGGATTAATTTCCTGCCTCCGTCCCAGACCCATCACAAGCTGGTGGATGGTTACGGCACCGCCACCATCCCTCCCCATCCCCTCCATCGTACGGGCAACACAGAGCAGAGAGAAAACAGGGGAGGTGCTCAAGTCAAAAAATGAAGCATTTTGGGAATGGGGGCAGGGAGGTTTAGTTTTTATTAAAAAACTCTCTGAACCAGCTGTGCCAGTGCAAGGCAGCAAGGAGGTGGGAACACATGGCCGGGAGGAGAGGAGGCAGAGACATGTCAGCGCTGCCACATCAATGCTTTCCCCTTCCAAAATTCTGGAACAAATTTCTAACCAGTTCACATCCAAAGTTCAAGGAATGAGAAATTTAATAGTTATCATCTTTATCACGGGTGTGAATTTAAGGACATCTCCGTACGATGAAGATGTACGTATTTAGGTTGTATTTAGTTAATTACACTATTTTTTTTTTAAACCTCTTCTTGGCCCCGTGCTGGCGCGAAAAAAAATACAAACCTTGCGCAGAAAAAGCATCGCTCGCTCTCCAGAGTCCTTTTTCGACGCACACCGAGCACCCTCGGACACTTTTCTGTGGCTCTTTACCTCTCTCTGCTGGCAGCAGGACCATGGGGAGAAGCCGGGGTACCAGCGTGAGATGGGGACCGAAGGGATGGAGGGGAGGTAGAGGAGGATGATGAACCTTCATCGCTGTATTTCTGAGATTCTGTTCAACTTCTTGGTTAGATCCTAAGTTTTTAGGATGGAGTGGCATGAATCTAAAAATGGGGTAAAATCAGGGAACTGCTCATCCTTTGCTCGTCAGCCTGAGATATTTGGAGCGATCTCAGGCTGACGAGCAAGTGATATTAGGCTGAGAGCTTAGCAGCTATTTCCACCCCAATTTTAAAGGCAAAAAAAAATTATTCAGCCCACGTTTTGTTGGGCAGGGCAGCGGTGTAGTTCAAGCTGGGAATTCTAGCTAAGAAAATTCAAATATAAGACATTTTGGGGAGAAAAGCTGAAAGATAAGAGCATCGTGAAATTTTCCCAGCGCCGATACCTTACTGCAGTCCTTCCGAAGTATTCCTAGAACGAAACCTTTTTACTCCAGCGGAGATTCCCTCCAGGAGGCAGTTTGGGGAATTGCCTGCCCCTGTTTAGAATTGGATATGTTACAGTCTATACCTTCTGCTGCAAATTGGCTCCCGGTGCACTCCTGTGTGTCATTTTCACCTACCCACTCGCAGATCGCACCAACCACCCGAGCGGCGGGCGAAGGGTCGGATTCTGCCAAAGCCCGGGAGCTGCTGGTGGAAAGCATCATTAAAAGAGGTTTTTAGCACATGGCTCCGGCTAAATCATGGAATCCCAGAATGGTTTGGGTTGGAAGGGACCTTCAAGATCATCCAGTGCCACCCCCTGCCATGGGCAGGGACACCTCCCACTAGCCCAGGTTGCCCAAAGCCTCATCCATCCTGGCCTTGAACCCCTCCAGGGATGGGGCATCCACAGCTTCTCTGGGCAACAAACCTGCCCCATCACCTTCACAACGAAAAATTTCTTCCTCATCTCTAGTCTAAATCTACCCTAAGGAACGCAAGCTAAAAAGGTTGCTTAAGTATAACGAGAGGTCACTTAAATGAGGAACGAACGAGCGAGATGAAGACATTCTCATAGAAGGACAACAACACAAGAGCACCTACGGAGCTGGAAAACATGGGATGGGGGGCAACGGTTTGAAGCTGAAAGAGGGGAGATTGAGCTGAGACCTTGGGGAGAAATGGAATTTAATCATCCCAACACAAAGACACGCAACCACCCAAAATCCTCCATCAGGAGACCAACCCTCCCCAAAGCCTTCAGGGAGCTCGTTCTCCAAGCATGCTCTCCAACCCTGTTAAAATATCCGACCTAAAGGACCAAGGGACCAGAAATACACCCCAAATGGCTGCATTACCAAGAATATCTTTTTATTTTGACAAAAATTACTAAATTGTAAAAGCCTTTCAGAGAGGTGGCTTAATTACAGTATGGGGTATTTCCAGTACACAGAATGGGTTTGGTTGGTGGGGTTTTAATAACTGGAAACTGAAAAACCCAACTTTATATCTAATAAAACCAAAATTCAAAGAAAAATGTGCTAGGATTTCAAAGAAAGATGAGCTAGGAGCACGTTTTCATGCTCAAATATGTAGCACTGAATAAATACCTACCAAGCAGCTATTCCTTCTCTGTTTTGCTGCGTACATAATTGATACACCTACGATAAAAATCATGTTTTTAAAACATTTTTCTCATGTAGGAAAAAAACCCTATAGTTTCCCCTCAATAAAACCCTATCAGCAGTCTAGCAGCTATTGACAGCTAAAGGATCAATTCTTCATTTTTTGCTAATGACGCCCAAGAAATAGGTTTTTACCACCTTGAGTTAATGGTCATTTTCCCGAGCGGTGAAATCACTCCAGTTCAAGAGCAAGTACAAGAGCTACTGGATGGGTGCGAGAGACCTGAAAGCGGAAGAGAGATACGTGTTGGCCGTGTTGGTGTCCATGAATCATCTCAGAGAGAATTACCGGAGCGAAGCGGCGTTTATTCTGGAAACTTGCTTAGAGATGGTCACGGGGAACTGGAGCAAAGCACGATTATGGCTCTTCATTTTTTTTATTTAGATGATTATGGTTCTTTGGCATTTTTTTTTCCCTTTAGATAGTCCATAATTGTTCCATTTCAGCTCATTTGGAAAAAATCTGCTCTGAAAATGCAGACAAGAAAGACTCACTCTACAAGAACCCTGTCAAGAAGATAAGTGTGGAGGAGATACTTGACGTTACATAGCTTTAGGCTTTTACATTTTCCATTTTTCACGCGGCGAAACCATTTCAGCGAGCGATAGAGATTGTGCTGAGCTGTTGTTATGCTTCCAGCTCCTGCCTGCCATCCTTCATGAGAACCATGAATTTCTGAATGAGGAGGGGAAAAAAAAAAAAAAGGAATTTGAACATTGTCAAACGCGCCGTACCACAAAAGTGGATCCGTCAGGAGATTAGCGAAACAACTCTGTCAAAACAACTCGTCTTCTTGATCTCAAAGCTGATATTTTTGGGGGGCTGTTGGGTTCTTAGAAAGCTAATGCATTCAAACTCTGCCCAAACTGTTATTTTCAAAGGCTTCTAAGGTGATCGTGATTTTAATTCGGATTAAGAAGCCTAGAAGACCATTTGGGCATCTCTTCCATGCACGTGCCATACCTGATCCATGCCTGAAGAGCCTCCTACAAGGGCAGCAATCACATCTGGAAGGGGTTTTAGCAACCAAACCTGAACCAGCTCTTAAACAAAGAACGTGAAGTTGAGCGCTTCCCTCTTGAGCACCACGTGAAGTTCTACCCAACCCTTCTGATGAGTAATAACATCCCTCAGACACAATTAGGAGGGGACCAGATGAGCCAAGTCACTGCTCCAGGACGTGCTTCTTGCCCACCATGAACATGAGGTGATTAGCTCTGTTCACAGTCAAGGAAGGGTAAAAAAAAAAAAAATCAGGCAAAAATCAAATTATCTCTCATCTGCTGGTCTTCTGCCAGAACCTGGCGTCTTCATCAGTGCATCAGAGGTGTGTGTGACACTCATTTATCAGCTACGTAAAACATCAGACAGCTCAGCCTCTTATTCCAACATCAACCCATGCACGTGAGCCACAAAACGGGCACCTCTCCAGAGCTGCAGCGATCCCTTTCCCGAATTAGCACCAGAACAACGGCAAATTGTTAATGCCTCGTGGCCAGAGCCCATCTTGCAGACAGTGGTGCACAGAAAAGCCGTAAAAATGGCAAAACTTAGCTTGAGGAAAGCAAAAAGGTATTCTCCAGGAATCTTTGGTTCACTGGTAGAAGATTTGGGGTGACATCTATGCAAGTGAGACGCTTCTCCTCCCCCAAAGCAATCAACCGGCACGTCGTATGTTCTGGAAATGCCCCAGTAATTAATGAGACACGTGCAGCTGTATAGATCTGGCACACACGTACTTCATTCAGCACTGGCAAGCTTGCCAGCTCCCCAGATCGCCCCGCGCTCCCCTTCACCTTTCTGTTAGAAAACAACACAACCGATCCCCAGAGCACAAGTTCTGTGGTATAGACCGAGAGCTGCAGCCAGCCCTACGTCCTCCACGCAGAGACAGTGGTCACAGCCCTGTTTCCATCAGGCGTACTGTTAGATCATCCTCTCCATCTCAGAGGAGGAGAAGAGAGCATTTAGCTAATCAACATGAGATGTACCCAACACCTGGTGTCACCACAACCTCAGCATTCAACGAAACCCCATTTTCATACCGATCATAGAATCCCAGGATGGGTTGGGTTGGAAGGGACCTTCGAGACCATCCAGTGCCACCCCCTGCCATGGGCAGGGACACCTCCCACTAGCCCAGGTTGCCCAAAGCCTCATCCAGCCTGGCCTTGAACCCCTCCAGGGATGGGGCATCCACAGCTTCTCTGGGCACCCTGGGCCACTGCCTCATCCCCCGCACAGGAAAACATTTCTTCCCAAGATCTCAGCTCCATCTCCCCTCTTGCAGCTTATAACCATTCCCCTTCGTCCTGTCACTACACTCCCCAACAAAGAGAGAAAATCATCTGGCCTTTTAGTGCTTTGGTAGAAATGCTCATCACTGGCAAAGCTGAAAGTCTGGAGTTACTTGGTGACTGCAGCACAGCAGGAAACACAAGGGCAGAACGACACCATTTGAGCTGCAGGACAAGAATCACACAATCACAAAGGTTGGAAAAGACCTCAAGGATCATCAAAGTCCAACCATCAACCCAACACCACCCAACCCACTAACCCATGTCCCCCAGCACCACATCCACACGTTTCTTGACCCACTCCAGGGATGGTGACTCCACCACTTCTCTGGGCAGAAGATGCCCCAGGGGATGGCAACAACTAATACCAATAAAAGACTACAAAGATCACCTTTGATGGAAAGGGAAAAGCACGTAAGAACATCTGTGTGTACAACAATTAACGGCAGCTTTCAATTCCACAGCTTCAAACCTCAAAGCAATGCCCCCCTATAGGAGAAGTTTGTTTCTAACTGGTGGCTCTACTTGAGAATATAAAGATATTCCCCATTTGGTGATAATCACGCTCTCACAAGAGATAATCAACAACCACATTTTGAAGCTTTCACCTGCTTTCACTGCACCCACATGCAGCCAGGTAATTTACTCAATCCACCCAAGAGCACACTTGGGAGAAGAAGAGCATTCAGACAAAAAAACCTCAGGATTTTCAGGTGTCCCTCAAGGGGGGACATCATGACCCAATGTCACCATCATGACCCAAAAGCTGGCCATCATCATGTCACGCTGGGATGCTCCCACTTAACCCAGCCAGAAGTTCCCACTCCCCTACACCCTGATGGATCATTGGAGCGACAAACAGCCTGGGATGCTTTTATTGCCCAGTTTTCCCCCGGCACCTCAACCTCCCATTTCATCATGGCCAACGCCAGGAGTGAAGAAGGACCTCCTGGCTTCATGGATCCTTTCTCCAGGTCAACAAGGCAGCTTCGGCTGCTTCATAATTGTGGTTGCCCCCATCCTGCTGCAGCCTGAGCACAATGATTGCCATCTGCTTTTGGGTCCTTCCATCTTTACCCTTTTTAGAGTGGTTGTCGTATCCTGGGCGAACATTCAAGCCTCATGGGTTGTTCATCCTGGATAAACATTCAAGTCTTACAACCTTGCTGGGATCTAGCCGTAGAGTGCTCACCCCTCCCTGTGGTTCGGTTTAATTAACAGCAGAGAGAAGTTAAATACAATAATGAGCCCACGCTGCAATTCCAGGCTCCCCCTGGGAGAGCTACTTCATCCTACAGTCAGCAAAACCACAAAAAACCCTCGAGTACAACTGACACTGTGATCAAAGTGAACCGTGTGAAGATCTTACTACCAAAAAAAAATTATTTTTTACACTGATGTGCCAACGTTTCTCTAGGAAAGGCATTTTTGGCATTATTTCCTCCCTCCTCCTCCGCCCCATACCTTTATTTCACACTCAAAACCCTCCAACTTGCGAAACAAGGTTCCCCTCCCGCGTACGTTGCCACGACTGAGCGAAACAAGAACCGAGATACTTTTGTTTGCTCTCTCTCAAGGCAATTCAGGATGAACTTTGGGTATATCTTCGGTTTGCCGCCCCGCAAACCCAAAATGTAGGTCAAAAGCCTGCGTGGTTTGCCACGGAGAATGACTTGGATCTCATCTGCCTGAAGGCAGATGGGAGCTGAGTCATCTGCTGCTGCATCATTCTTTGCTGTTCTCCTTTCCTCAACCCCAGTTTCTTTTTTCTTACCATCAGATTATGGTTGAAGGAATTCAATGACATAAAAAAAAAAAACAAAACCCAGGAGAGCAATGCCTTGTACGGCACATTACGCTGGGAGGGGATATTTCCCATTTATTTTTGGTTGAAGCCATGCCTCCTTCCCAAACTCAATTTTTTTTTTTCATCTTTCTGCTAGAGTGGTTTTTCATGAGAAGAAATCATCACACATGAACAGAAAAAAAAAAAATAAAATAAAAGAGGTTCTTTGACCTACAGAGCGTGGAAGAAGAGCTCTCTATCGTTTCTATCACTGCTTCCTTGGGAGGTGCACTGGTCCTTTGGCACGGCCCCTTCTTACAGCTCCTGGAGCAGGTCTGCCCACCAGTTCCTGATGGTCTTTATATTACATGAAATCACACAGGACTGAAGTCTTTCGTGCTGGATGCACAAACACGGACTGCAAGAAAGCCCCTGTGTCGGTGTTACGGTCAGGTGTCCCCGCACGGAAGATAAGGAAGAGTTTGAGATAATATCCATGGAAAAAAAAAAATTGGTGATTTTTGTTTCATGCGGCTCAAAAAGCAGCCGAGCCCCCCTGCAATCCTCATTTCTGCTTTCACACAAAAATGTGTTCATATAGAAGAATATAGAGACAAAAATCCAGAAAATAGAACCAACAGGATCTTGGAGAGCTCACCCAGCCCATCCCAAAGCAGAATCAAGTTCTAGTTGGAACGGGATGATCCTAAGGTCCCTTCCAACCCAAACCATTCTATGATTTCTATGATTCTACTCAAAATGACCCTTTTCTCAGCAACCCCTAAACCCTGCTGAGACCTTTCCATAATGACCTCCAGCTTCCACCCCAACAGCAGGAACATCACCCGGCAAAATGTTCGACTAGTGATGGTATCATCTCCAACACGAGGACATCCAGAGGGTTACACACAACCCAAACGGCTTTTATCTCGGTGAAGGAACGGCAATTATTACAACCGAGAGGAACGCAGTAGGAGAGGGGATTGATGCATCGCAACTGCTGATACAACAACCTCCAGGACTGACAGCAAGGTTTCCTTCAGCCAAAAAAAAGAAAATTACTGGGTTTTTTAATTTTACAAGGACACTTTGCAAGGAAAAGGGAAGCATCGCCCAAAGATAATAACACTGTAAATCAAAACCCACAAACTTTCTACTTATTCTAAATAAAAAATTGTATTTTTACTGCAAACCCCTTGCTATCGCTTCTGCTCAGCAACATTCATAAGGTGGGAACTTCAGAACAACCCAAATTCTCTAGAACACTCCAGCAGCGGAGAAGCAATATTGCACAAGTCAACAATCAACCCAACGGGATTTTACCAGCAGAAATCCCCCCAAAACCAGTCCTGCAGTAGTGCATTTGCCCTAAAACACCACCNAAAAAAAAAAAAAAAAAGGGATGTATGGACACTTGTTTTTGAGGTTGGCACAGCCCTGCTGTGTACAGAGTGGTGTAGAGGAAGAAATAAAAGAGAAAATATGAAAAACTCCCCCTTGGAATGCATCTGTAGAAGACATCATCAAAACTGGAGAGTCTTCAGTGTGATACCAGCGTTCTGATAAATCTTTGAGATGAATGAGTTCACACTTAAAGGCAGAAAATAGTTCAGGACAAAGTGGATCCATGCAGGTGGGATGTGGAACACCCATCCAAGCCATCGACATCGCTCCACGCCAACTCTCAGATTAACAACTCCCGGCGATGTCTACAGGGAAACCACGAGACTGAAGACCTGCCTTCGCCCCCACGCCCCCTCCCAGTACCTACACTGGGGGGTACAGCCGAGGGGGAGTGCATGGTAGAAACCAGCATGTATTAACCATCACCACCAACAACTCAGTGCCTACTAAGAGGTTACAACACGGCAAGTTTCACCCCGATCTCAGCCACATAAAGAGGAGCAGCCCCACTGCACCGAGTATTTAACGGCACGGTTGTGTTCTCTCTAAAAATACCAAAATCAGTCACCGGTGCGGTTAAAGTTAGAATCTGACTATCACCAGCATGTGTAAATCTTCCTCACATTGTGCTAAAACAGAAGAATCAATAAATTTTCATCTGTTCAAGGGCTCACGAGAGCATTAAGCCACACTACCAGCCTTCCAGAACCAGCAATTCGCTCCCAGAACAGTTATTCATAGATATAGAAATACAAAAAAGCATTCTGCAGCGGAAGTTTATATATCTATAAATTAAAAATACTTTCAAGAATTATATAGATAATAATTTCCAGAAATATTTCTAAATTGTGTATATATATATACACACTATTATATAGAGTGTGTGTGTATATATATATTCTCTATATTTTTATAAATATTTCCTGAAATTTAAAAAAAAAACCACAAGGTAGAAGTAGACAGACAGAAAGATTCTTTGATTAGTCCAAGCTAAAGAGGAACAAGTTGGGATACAAAGAGCGGCTTCAGCGGGTTTAAATTTGCTCATCAAGCCTTCAGAAAGCACCAGATCACCCAGCAAAGGCTCACAAATATTTGAAGCCAAACAAATCACTCAGCTCAACATTTTCCAAAGCCTCCCGCAGGTTATCTGTCATCCAGCTGAGTAACAGTGACTTGGGTTTGACATTCCTGCACCAGCTCTGTTGTTTTGGCAGCTTTTCTGATATTAACGCCGGAGGACATTTCATAAATTTCAAGAATATTTTGGCTAAAATAACACATAGTGTGATGGTGGCTCATCTCAAACCCCGTGGGTTTGGTGTCAAGGCTCCTGGTCATTGCTGTGAGCTCCGCTCTCTCAACCCTCCCGTAAATCAGGCGAGCGTCCCGGAGCTCATTACGAGCTCGCATCCATGGGATCGGTCGCAGGGAAACTACTTTTCTCCCTTTTCATGCAAACATCAAAGAGTACTTTGTTGTTTCCTTGGAAGCGCCAGCAGTTACGCCAACCTGAAAGCGGCAATTAATGAATGACTATTGTCCTCCAAAAACTCAACACGCGGGACGTACGGAATAGCGGCAATTCCTTGGTTGGGATCGGATCCCCGACTGTTTTCACATCATCAGCACCACGTTATTTCCAGCCCTGGTATTTTATATATTTGATATAATCTCGTGCTGATCATCAGAAGCAGAGAGTTGGCACAAAGGTGCCAAATGAGGCTTTGCATCAAATAGGAACGAGATTTGCCAAAATCTCTATATTCTTGGCAAAACGTAGGGCCCGTTTGGGTTGGGTGCTAAGTCTGAGGTCAGTGCCCACAGCCTTGGGTCACTACATACACATAAAAAGTCCCAAATTCTCTGCTTTCTGGGGGCGTTGTCCTCAATTCGGATCCCTCTGGGACTCAGCCTGTCCCATGCTCCGTGCCTGACGTGTCCCTGCAGAGAGAGCTGCCAATCCTCCTTCTCGCACTTCACCACTTGGACATCCCAGAGCTGCTCTGGATTTCTCTTTCCAGCTTGGACATAGACACACTCGCAGATTCCGGCATCATCCTCGACTGCTGGTGTGATCATTCTCCACCCCAAAGGGGCCCAGGATATGTCGAGAACATGAAGGATGTTGAGAGCGTGAAGGATCTCCAAGAACGATGGTCAAGACCAAAACTGGACTATTAAGAGCTAGGTCCCACCACTTTCTTTTGTTCTTCTGTTCCCATTTTATTGGGGAATTAGGAAGACTTAGAAATCTATATTCATCAGTTTTTACAGATTTTAACAAAGAGTATCGAAGACGAAAGGTGGGCTCAAGACTCTCCCCCATTCTTTGAAGGCTGGGCAATGACCAGAGGTGGTGGTGTCCTACCCCCAAAATCAGAGAATGATTTAATATATCAAAGCTTTCATCACCGGTCCAGAAAAAACTTCCAACTTTCTCCAGCAGTGGCCACAAGCAGGTCCACGGGGAAAAGCAAGAAGGCAGGTAGAAACAACGCCTCCCCCACGCACCTTCCCAGCCTCCCGCTGCTTTCAGCCAAGGCCGATGAGGTTGCTGTGGATTTAGTGACCTTGGGTGGATTTCTCTTCCAGCTTGAATCAAACTGCCGTCATCCAAGACGACGTAACAGACAAGCTGCATATAGCAACAAAAATTGGTGGTTTCACTCTTAGCCCCCTTTCCTTATGTATACGTATGCTAATCTGTCTTAAAATTTAGACTTAATAAAAAATAATATTCAAGTGAGGAGTATGTCAAGTCCTTTCCTGGAAGGAGTGAGTATTCTTTATGAACATAAGTACGCCCTGAATACTTCAGACTTTTTCACGTCTATCCAATATCCCAGACAGAGAAATGAGTCATTATTTCAGCCAAGTCCTCTTGACGTTGGACAAAAAGGAAGAGCCATGACGTAGGGTGGTATTTTCTGGTGATGCAGCACCGGGCGACGCACCGTTCCTCTAGAAAGGCTGAAGATCTCGGACATTAGAAAAGCTGACCTTGAGAAACCGGCACATGGGATGAAAGCCAACGGCACGGAAGCATGGCCATGACCGACTGACTACAAGAAAAATCAGCTAAGAGGGTTGGTCGATCACTAGAAAACTATGAAGCACTGTGGGCATGAGAAAAAAAAAACAGGATTTTTAGGCTTTTTCAGACATTTCCAACCTTTGAAGAAAAGCAATCACACAACATCACAAGAGGACTTGAGCTTCTTGAAGCTGCTCTTGGTAGCTCCTTGCCCTACGAGCCTCGTGGTTGTTTACAAATATCATTTTAGGAAAAAGCTATCACCCAGCAGGAGCAGCAATCAAACACAATCAGATAATATTTCAGATAGCCCAATAATCCAGAGGTGAAAAGCCAGGCAGCTCAATGACTAATGACTGCAGCTCCAGGGAAGACAACCCCTCGTGCCTCCAAAGCTGGAAAAGAAGCCAGGAGTGCCAGCGCAACCTTGGGGAGAGCCGTTTGTGCTCGTTACCGGTACGTGGTTTTGTCCCTGAAATTACCTACCCTGTGTGTCTTGCAAATGATCTACACAGAACAGCATGTAACTCTGAATGAAAAACGGGAAGGAAGAGATGAATGGCTCTGTGTTCTATTTTTTTTTTTTTTCCTCCTTCTCTTGAGGAAATCTTAGTAGTTACTATAACAACCCTGGCCAGATCCCATCTTGTTTAGTAGGGTAACAAACAGAAAACAAAAAAGCCCGATTTCGCTTTTAAAAATTGCAGTCTTCATGAATTTCCTTCTTTCAGCTCCACGGGGAGAGAAGAGGAACTTTCTCAAAGAAAAGAGTCCTCGACCAACTCCGCAGAGGGGTCCCGGGGTGGACAAAAGAGGGGGACAGAAAACAAACAAAAGCATCAAATGCAAGGTCGACATTAAGAAGAGGACTTGGAGGTGTTCAGGTAGTTTTAGCAAACGACGAACAGCCTCAAAGTTTCATTAGTGAAGCTACACGGTTGCCTTTTATCCCTCCTAGACAAGTCAAGTACGCTCTTCCAACCAAAGCCTCCAAAAAACCCCAAGAAATAACTTTACAGCGGGCAACAGCTCCAAATACCAAGCAGCTCCGCTCTCCAGCTTTTAGCACAAAATTATTTTATAATGTCTAAGATGATACTTCATTTCCATTTTAATAGGGAAAAAAAAAAAGAGGTCTGTCTACAGGGTTGTGCTACTGTTTCAATATTTATTGTTGCTTGATTTCTCTACGGCTGTCTGTAGGAAGAAGTGTCACTTGGGTTTTTACAGCATTGCTTAAAAAAAAAAATGTAACCACAGTTTTTATGAGTATGTATCATTTCTTTCATACCCCTTTTCTCGTCAAAACTAGAGCATTTCTGGTGGTGGCTGATGGGGTCTCAGCTCTCACAATAGGGTGCTAGACGGACCATCTGCACCCGGAGGATGTTCTTACAAACCTAAGCCCAGGGATCTACAACGCTCAGCGATTCCGAAGCACAAACTCCACACTCCGTGCTCCACCACAGCAGCCCAAGACCACGGCCACCTGGGAACCACCACCCAACAACGCCGAGTCTTTGGAAAAAGGCTCAACCGTTGCCTCGTGCTGAACATAGCTGGAAAACACGCGGGTTTTGAACCCTGTTGGGAGGTATCATGGGCTGAGACAGCTGCCAGCAGGCACCTTTGGGAGAGGACGAGCGCTCTGCTGCATGGCACAAGCTACACCAGCTGGTTGCAAGATCAAAAACCACGACCTGAGTCACTTGGGCTGCAAAGAACCAACACAACCTGTTCTGCCTGGACTCACACCCACGGGTGTTGACCCAAAAGGTTTTTGCCTACAGTTGCAGGACTACATCAACAAAGTTTCAGTCGTTGCAGAAAGAGGTGCCAAACGATCACATTTTTAGGGGCTTAGTTTAGCAAGCCAAAAAAAGGAGGAGAAAGCACACTAGAGATACCAGCAGGAGTGCAGCCACATCATCGAACCATAGAATGGTTTGGGTTGGAAAGGACCTTAAAGCCCATCCAGTGCCACCCCCTGCCACGGGCAGGGACACCTCCCACTAGCCCAGGTTGCCCAAAGCCTCATCCAGCCTGGCCTTGAATCATGCTGAGCTGAAGGCCACCTCCAGGAATCCTTTGTTGCCATCCCAAGTCCCTTGTGACCATCGCTCCAGCACCCTGGCGGGATAGAGGACAACTGTGTTGGGTCCCATAGATGTCCCACCAGACACCTCCTTCCAGCACGTGAGCTCTTGTACGGATCTTCCATGTTGTCCTCCTCGCTCCAGGGCGGACTGTTTCTGTCTGAAAGATCAGTGCCTTGTCTTCTCTTGGATCCCAACCGACCCACATGGCTTCGAGCTGCCTCCAGAACCCCATATGTGCACATACAGACCCAGTAACAGCCGTGGTGCCAGCAGCACCACATTACTGCTGTACAACCAACAGAAAAAGAGGCAAGTTCTGCACTGGAGGCTTGCACGAGAAAATCCACTGCCGGACAGGGCACGCTGGAACAGTTTGCATCTCATCCTGCCCATCCAGGGCTTGTATCGGGGTTTTTCGAGGTCGCATTAGCCCAGTGACGATTCGCCGTGTGCCTGCGAGTTTCACCGCTCTCAGGTTCACACCAACCGTGACTTACCGACACATGATCCAAAGCAAGAGTCTTCTGGCCATCAGCACGACAAAATTCGCCGTGGGATATGAAATCCAGCTGTGCTCTACCACCAACAACTCAACAGTTTCCCTTTTTGTCTCTCTGCTCTTACGGCTGATCCATACGGCAGACTTGACTCCAGCTGGCCCTATTGTATTGGATCTACAGCGACAGACAACAGGAGCCAGAAACTTTTTGTTCAAGTAGAGCCAGCAGATGTGACACTGAATAAACACAGACAGGCAATCTGCTGAGTAAGAAGGTATCGTTCATATAAATAACATACATCTAATCCCGCTTCCATTTTAAACCCAAATATGGGAATGCAAGATGCTCGGCGCTCTGTAGATTTCTGCCTCGAACAATGAGATGAAGCAAAAGCAGATAACACAGAGCTCGGCTTCATTCTTATTTCACTTTTCCTTTAAATTACTGGTGGATCCACAGCTTTCTCCACGAGGAGCTTCCCACAGAGCGTCAACAGTCTGTCCAGGCTGATGTCAGATGGGATAAGTTAGCCCTATAAAAATATCTGCTGGTCCCTACTGCTTCTCCCGACGGACCTTAATGAGACGGCAATTAAAAGTATTATTCCAATCATTTTAACCTCACACATCTTGAAAATAGGCATTACACCCACTGAGGGGTTTCTCACGGTCTCAGCAACAGGACTCGACCTCTGAAATGACACATTTCCTGCTTATCGGAAAAAGTTTGCAAATTTGCAGCTGCCAAAAAGAATTCTTTCATTAGACAGCCAGTAATGATACGAATTAGCACCCCAGAAAACCTCCTCTTTAGGGGTTACGTGCAATATTGACACGAGGTCGGT
>VZTO01022994.1:0-12530 GCA_013400615.1 Syrrhaptes paradoxus | reverse complement strand
CAAACGATCACATTTTTATTTTTTTATTTTAGCAAGCCAAAAAAAGGAGGAGAAAGCACACTAGAGATACCAGCAGGAGTGCAGCCACATCATCGAACCATAGAATGGTTTGGGTTGGAAAGGACCTTAAAGCCCATCCAGTGCCACCCCCTGCCACGGGCAGGGACACCTCCCACTAGCCCAGGTTGCCCAAAGCCTCATCCAGCCTGGCCTTGAATCATGCTGAGCTGAAGGCCACCTCCAGGAATCCTTTGTTGCCATCCCAAGTCCCTTGTGACCATCGCTCCAGCACCCTGGCGGGATAGAGGACAACTGTGTTGGGTCCCATAGATGTCCCACCAGACACCTCCTTCCAGCACGTGAGCTCTTGTACGGATCTTCCATGTTGTCCTCCTCGCTCCAGGGCGGACTATTTCTGTCTGAAAGATCAGTGCCTTGTCTTCTCTTGGATCCCAACCGACCCACATGGCTTCGAGCTGCCTCCAGAACCCCATATGTGCACACACAGACCCAGTAACAGCCGTGGTGCCAGCAGCACCACATTACTGCTGTAGAACCAACAGAAAAAAAGGTTAGTTCTGCACTGGAGGCTTGCACGAGAAAATCCACTGCCGGACAGGGCACGCTGGAACAGTTTGCATCTCGCCCTGCCCATCCAGGGCTTGTATCGGGGTTTTTCGAGGTCGCATTAGCCCAGTGCCGATTCGCCGTGTGCCTGCGAGTTTCACCGCTCTCAGGTTCACACCAACCGTGACTTACCGACACATGATCCAAAGCAAGAGTCTTCTGGCCATCAGCACGACAAAATTCGCCGTGGGATATGAAATCCAGCTGTGCTCTACCACCAACAACTCAACAGTTTCCCTTTTTGTCTCTCTGCTCTTACGGCTGATCCATACGGCAGACTTGACTCCAGCTGGCCCTATTGTATTGGATCTACAGCGACAGACAACAGGAGCCAGAAACTTTTTGTTCAAGTAGAGCCAGCAGATGTGACACTGAATAAACACAGACAGGCAATCT
The DNA here is from genome assembly GCA_013400615.1 of Syrrhaptes paradoxus. Classification (NCBI taxonomy): domain Eukaryota; kingdom Metazoa; phylum Chordata; class Aves; order Pterocliformes; family Pteroclidae; genus Syrrhaptes; species Syrrhaptes paradoxus. The sequence goes on along the minus strand of VZTO01022994.1, from coordinate 11,507 downwards.
GCTGAGTAAGAAGGTATCGTTCATATAAATAACATACATCTAATCCCGCTTCCATTTTAAACCCAAATATGGGAATGCAAGATGCTCGGCGCTCTGTAGATTTCTGCCTCGAACAATGAGATGAAGGAAAAGCAGATAACACAGAGCTCGGCTTCATTCTTACTTCACTTTTTTTCCTTTTCACTCGCGGATCCACAGCTTTCTCCACGAGGAGCTTCCCACAGAGCGTCAACAGTCTGTCCAGGCTGATGTCAGATGGGATAAGTTAGACCTATAAAAATATCTGCTGGTCCCTACTGCTTCTCCCGACGGACCTTAATGAGACGGCAATTAAAAGTATTATTCCAATCATTTTAACCTCACACATCTTGAAAATAGGCATTACACCCACTGAGGGGTTTCTCACGGTCTCAGCAACAGGACTCGACCTCTGAAATGACACATTTCCTGCTTATCGGAAAAAGTTTGCAAATTTGCAGCTGCCAAAAAGAATTCTTTCATTAGACAACCAGTAATGATACGAGTTAGCACCCCAGAAAACCTCCTCTTTAGGGGTTACGTGCAATATTGACACGAGGTCGGTGCCTTGTTTTAATACCGTATGCAGTCAGAAAGCAAGAAAAATTAGTAGGTACCTTCTGATACAGGCCATTATTCCACCAGAAGCCATTAAAGATAAAACTGGAGCGACTGGTTTCCAACCACCACGTGCCTCGCCCAAGCACACGCTTTCTTTTTGAGAGTTCACAGACCGCAAAGTCAACGGCGTCCGGTTCTCAGCACGCACCCCTCGAGGATTAATGCTTAAGAACCTCTAAAAGACAAGGACGTTTGCAAACAGTGTTTAGAATTGGCTTAATTGAAAAAAATTAATAAGAGAGGACCGTCACTAATTATATTTGATATCACTGTGCACGAGGGATCACTCCATCCTTCCTCAAAACACAGCCGCCAATAGGACGCAGTGATGCAACATCTTAAAAAAAAGTAAAAAATAAAAATTATTACATTTTCCATGGGATTAACCTCTATTCTCATTAGAGACTCATCTTTTTTTTTTTTTTTTCCCCATTTGCTAGAGAGCTCCTTCCAGACAAACAGGAATTTATTTGTTCCCCGAGAACCCCGGGTCTGAGAGATGCAGCCATCTGTCAGCGGGAAGGAGCTCTCCGTAAACGGCTGCTTTCTCATCAAACCCTCTCTAGATCTTCATTTGACACCTAAATTACCAGCTGAAACCCACCAGCCTTTAGTTACACAGGGTTTGAAAGCAGGAGATCAGAGCACAGCGAGCAGGTCCACCAACAAAGCAGCTTTTGTGGTTCAAGAAGAACTTCCCATGACCCCAGGTGCTCATATCTGCTCTGCCAAGAGAATTCTCCAGGGAAAGAGAACCCGCGTGGACACCACAAAACACACGGCAGAAGGTCTACTGAAGCATCAACCACAATTCCAACTCCCAAGGAAAACAGATAGAGGGCATCTCCTTCCCTGGACACCCACCACACCACTCCTGAAGGCCAGGAGGTTCAGATCGATGCTTGTCAGACCAAAAAAGATGAGCAGAATTCTCCTGTCCTACCAGAAGAAGTTCTCTTCCAAGTGATCTCGACTCAGGACCTCCTGCTGGAGCTGTCTGGAGCCCAGGACCTGTGTCCACCCTCAAACATCCCGAGCACATCCCATCCCAGACACCATGCCCAGAGCTGCTGGGTGGAAGGCACGTGCTTACGGAAACCTCCCAAACACTTTGCAAAGCTTCCTACTGCAAACGAGCCTGATGAGAGGGGTGTTGCCATGACCTCTGCCGAGGTAAGAGCAGCACCAAGCCTTTAATTGGTTTTATTCTGATATACGTGCTTACACCCTCCTTCAATAGCAGCTCTAGCATCTGCCAAGTGCCCGGCATCCGCAGGTAATATTGTGATTTTCTTTCCCTTTTATCGCGACACAACGATGGCTCTTTGGAATCGCGCCGTTCTTCTCCTAGCAGGGTCCCTCTCCACATCAAGGCTGGTGGCTTTGGAAAACTGAGCTCGGATTTGATCTAAACCTGTGCTTTTAGAAGGGGAAAAGAGAATTTTCAGTGGGATGGTGGAAGAACAGCCGCCTGACTGTCTGCGCTGCTCTTGGGCACACATCCAAAAGGTACTCAGAATGAACACCGCGATACGTCTTAGCCTTAGGGTTTTGAGAAAAGCCAGTCGATTCAGAAGGAGAAAATTATTTAACGTTGCATCGGGTCCTTTTTTTTCCCCTGCCATCGCAGTGGGTTAGGAACTGGACTCAGTTCACCACCAGCCAGGTCAGCTCCCCATGTTTTCAGAATTGTATTTTTACCCCACCTCTAAAAAAAAATTAAAATAAAGGAAAGAAGAAAAAGGAAAAGGCAGTTGACTTCCACTGAAAGCAAGATCCCAAGTTGTTTGGCCAACAGGCAGGATTTAAGATCACCGGTAAAAATACTTCTCCTGAAGGATTCCCTGCAGGTATTAGCTCCGTGTTTGACAAAAGCAGGGAAACGCGGTAACGTTGGACATTAAATGAAACACCAAAGGGCCAGAACCCCAAAAGCCTGCTACAAGCGGGGTAATAACTAAAACCTTTCTAAAAAAAAATTAAAATAAAGGCAGGCACTGGAAAACCGCAGCGTGAGCCCACCCAGCTCCTCTCCTGCACAAAGCACCCATAGTTGCTCTCTCTTCTTTTTTCTTGCAGGAATTTTCCTTCTGAGAAGGCGGCATTTGTCTGAAACCAGTTCAGGGTCTCACCAGTTACTAGGGGGAAATGGGGGACCAACAGCTGTGGATTCACTGATGTCTAATAAAGAGGAAGTTTCTGCTCCAGATTTCAGAGGGCTCAGTCGGGCAATCGATCAGCTGTGAGACACAAACCCACTGGAAACCTGCCTTCATTACTTCTGCTGCTCGCAGAAGAAATTGTTTTTAATCCAAACCTGCCTAATGAAGAGTATTTTCAGAAAACAGAGCGTACATACGTTACCTCAGTAACAAAGAGAGTGCGCGGATCGATGATGTCCAAGAAGTGCCTGAATCTGCCATAAAACGAAGTCTGGAAAACAGGGAAAAAAAAGAAAAAAAAATAAACCACGTTGAGTTAGAAATTGCCATTCAGCTGCTGCAGAGAAAGATGTTATTTCCTCTGTTAGAACTATGTAGCAACGAAAAATAAATAAGATAGAAGCTATTCACTGATAATTTGCAACAGAAAGTCTGAAAGGAAAAAAAAAAATAAGGACTTTGATCCTGCTAATAGCAGCTCTTAACACAACACCCATAGAGATGCTTCGATACGGGGATACCACCAAGCTGCTAAAATATCCTTTATTTTTTCCCCCAAAAGAAGACATATAACCCTCCCTATGGCACTCCTGGGAGATGTCTGAGGCTGCAAACACCCAACGGCTCCGGACCAACCGCGCTGAGCGATGCTGGGGAAGAACGTCCCACCCTGCAGCATCCTTCCCGCTAGCACCCATCTCGTCCCCTTTCTGGGGACAGACCGGTGCGGAGAAACTCCTGCACCTGGAAAAAAAGGTTTGGGAAATTATATATTCAAATGCTCTCCAAAGAGTTTAAAGTCACAACAAGGGGAAGGAGTAGTTGTGTCCTTGACGGGAAGGATGAGAAAGGTAAAAGTTGAGACTAAACCCAATTTTATATCCGAGATAGATTGCAGGATTATCCCGGCACTAACGTAGGGCTGGGTTTCATTGTGCCCGTCACTGCACAAACACAGGGCAGAAGATGGACTATGAACCTTAACAAAAGAAAACAAAATCTTTTGGGCTTGTTCTTCGTTGCACGTTTGGAAAAATCCAACCTGGGCGCGCACACGGAGGGAGAACGCTGTGCAAAAGCCGGTGGAGACGCTTTCGCTGGGAGCAGCGGAGTGTTGGAAGGAGGCAGAAAGGGATTCAGGGAACTGGGAACAGGGTCTGAGCCAGGGGAAGGTGTTTGTGACACCTCCAAAGGAAAGGAGTTTTGACTCGATATTTAAAAAAAAAATCAAAATAAAAATTGAGCAGCTGCTCGCTCTCCCTCGGCTTCTCTCCAGCAGAATTTGCACCAGAAATTTGCAACCCACAGGGGATGCGGGAAGGACCCAGGTCACGGGCATCCAGGTGCTCTGGAATATCAGGACCCCTTTGCTCTGGCTGTTCCCTGGACACGTGGAGGCAAATTTTTCTTTTTTGCGTTTGTCATGCAGAAGCGTGCTATAAATAAAGGAGAGGGATAGGGATAAAGCGGCGAGTATGGCATTTAATCACAGCCTGGCATCATTTTATGAAACGTGCTGGTTCTTCCCTGCGGAATCCAGCGAGGACAGAGAAATACCAATAATTCTGCCTCCTTATCCAGGCAGAAATCCCCCTCCGACAGCAGTTTGCAGCAACGCTGCTGCCCACCACCTCGCGGTCTCCTTCAAACCTCTCTGCTGTTATTTCTCCATTTTCTGCACTAAAAAAAAAAAAAGAAAAACCCCACAACTAAACAAAATAGCTTCACATAACTTCAGAAAGAAAAAAAAAAACCCCAACCCAGTGGTTTTTAATTAGCATCGATTTAATTAACACTAATTCTGGTACTTTCTAGCTTTCGCGAGCTTGACGTTTTGCTGCCTTCCTTTTATTTTGCAGTTTCGAGATCCCTGCAGATGCCCCTGGCCTCCACATCGCTGCTGCCCGCTCTTGCCAGGGGTGCAGGGAGCGACACGACTGACGTGTGACTCATTTGGTCCCTCGTCACGTTATCCCCGGCGCTCCCACGTCCCGTCGTCCCTCTCCCACCGCCCATCCTGCTCACCGCTGAGCGGCTGGAATCCACGGTTTAAATGAGAACAGAAGGGGGGGAGATTTTTAAATTGAAGTGGTCTCGACTTCTCCACTGCCTTCACGGTTGTGATATGCATTTCACGGCGAGAAAAATATTAAATAGAATTAAATAGAAGATCAGTATTCTCCACTGGCTTTACAAAGGTGTAAATGACAGTACAAGGTACAAGGGGAATGAGACTATAAGCTACAGCGTGCCTGATGTAAATATTATTTTAGAAGTCCAGATTTAACTCTGCAAAGCTGCAGAGGCTCTGAGGAAGCTGCTCTCACAGCCCAGGGTCGGTGTTCGTTGGGCTCAGTGCTGGCTCCTGCTCTGCTCCGCGCCTGGTGCAGCCTCAGCCACGGACACGTCTCAGCAGCTCGGACCCATCCCGCCGCCAGCCCGTTCCCACGCTCCCTCCTCCTCTGCCAGCGCCGACGCTCACCCGACGCCTGAGCAGGGAGCTGAGTGCCCACAGTCGAACCCTTAAACACGGGATTTCAGGCGGTGGTGCTGCCTGAACCCGTTCCTCCTGCGGCTGGACGAGCCCCAGGGCAAGGGCAGGAGCATGAGTGGGGTCAGGACAACAGCCCTGACTCAGGCTCCCATGGAAATGCACCGTAACGTCCAGAGAAAAAAAATAAAAATTAAAATAAAAACAAAAATAATAAAAATAATAAAAATAATAAAAATAAAAATAATAAAAATAATAAAAATAATAAAAATAATAAAAATAATAAAAATAATCAGCTATTTCGACCACACAGAGCTGCCCTCCATTCCTTCAAACGCTTCCGACCAACACTCCCATCCTTAAGTACCCACACGCATAAATTCAACCAGAAATACTGTAGCCCAGCAAGGGCAGAAGGGCTTTTCCAGCCTCAGGAAACTTGAAAAGATGTGTATGAAAAAGCCCTGGGGCTTTCTGACAGCTTTCTTCAACAATCTAAATTGCTCTACCCTCCTAGCCTTCCTGGGAGAAAAAAAAAATTAAAAAATATGAATATACAGGGAAATAACAGGGACAAGCAAGAGACACTACACATAAATGTGCTTTTCCTTGCTGCTCCTACTGTGAGCCTCTAGGAAATCCTCCCCCAAGGAGGATTGTGGTGCTCAGCCCTCGCCCAACCCTTCCCGCACCCACCGCGGCGACCAAAGCCAACCTCTGCCTCTCCCAGATCCCGAGAAGCAGGACGAGCTGCAATCCCACGACAGCGAATTATCCTTTAACGCATCCCGACCAGCTCTGCGCGCTCAGCTGTGTTAACCAAAAAAAATGGAAAAAAAAAAAAAAATCTAATGGATATAAAAGTGCTTTCCCCATCCTGCCTCTCCCCTTCGTGCGCACGCAAGCTGGGCTCGCTTGCCACCAAAAAAACCCAGGGGGAAAGGAGCAGAGAGAGCTCAGCCCTGGACAGGGGACAGGGACATCACAGGGAGACGGGTGGCGGAGCAGGATGGGTGGAAGTCCCCAGCTCTACATCTAAAATATCTCCATTCATGGTGCCATGACTTGATTCATGAAAAAAAAAAACAANAAAAAAAAAAAAAAAAAACCAAACCCCAAAAAAAACCCCACCACCACAGCCCAAAAAAGTAGATGAGGATGAGTTTGAACAAGTTTTGAGTTGGTTTTGGTTTTTGTTTGGTTTTTAGGGGTTTTTTTTATTATTTTTTGTTTGGTTGGGTTTTGGGGTGTTTTTTTTTTGTTTTTTTAAAAACTCTGATGAACTAGAACCTCATTTTTCCACAACAGAAGCTCTCTTCTCTTGTCTCTCCAAGAACCACATAGAACAGAACCAAATTCAACCCAAGAGCAAAGTTGTCTTCTCGGGGCTGCATCCACACACCATCCCCGCACGTCTCACTGCCCAGCCCTCCGCAGCAGCAGCGTATTTACCCCACAGACAGCTCCTGAGCAAAAGCCATCCCTCGGTTTTCCTCCCATCCAGCCAAAGGACTTTGGGTTTTTTTTCCCCTTTTCAGATGACTACAGAAAGCTGCTTGACCCCTGGACCTTGCTGGTTGTGTTTCCATCTTCCAGATCAGTTTCCTGCTCCTCCCGAAGCCATCAGATTTATTTTTCTTAATTAATTTAAAGATTATTTGTTTTCACAAAGCTGCATGCAAAACAAAAGGCAAAGAAACCCCCGAATCCTAATAATTTGGGAATTTAGGGGCAAACAGATGAGGCTTGGAGCAACCTGGGCTAGTGGGAGGTGTCCCTGCCCATGGCAGGGGGTGGCACTGGGTGGGCTGGAAGGTCCCTTCCCAACCCAAACCATCCTGTGGTTCTATAAGAAGGGTTTCTTTGGTTCTAATGAACTAAAAAGTTGGTTCCCACCATGGAGATACAAGGACAAAATTCAGCTTAAAATACATTCAACTCCCCAGTTGTTTTCCAACTCCAACGGAACCCATTGCACGTTGCTGGTTGTCTCTCCAAAGCGCCGGGTGAAGCCAAGCGATGGGGCGGGCGCTGACCTGACTTCCTACGGGACCTTCTGGCTCTAAGAGGAACGGAGAAGCCCCTGGGAAGAAGCCAAGTTAAAACCACCAGAAGAAATAAATTCAGGAACGTGTTAAAGAGACATCATCCTTCTCCCTTTCTCTTGAGCATAAAAAAATAAATTCAAATTTAGTGTTAATCTAGACCAGACACTGCCACGTCATCTTGGGGTTTCTGCAGCCCGGAGATGTCCCCCTGAAAGCCTCGGGGAACCAAGGGACTGTCCTCAGGTGAAGCAGAACATCGCAGTTCCTAGTTTTTATACTTTTCTTCTGAAACTACTTGAAATTCTGATTTCTAACAAGCGTGTCTTGGGTTAGGGCCACTTTCTTTTTAAGCTCTCTGAAAGGGTTTTAGGATAAATAAACCCAAATTCTCTCAGCAAAGTGATGCTACAACAAACCCGGGGGCGCAGGACAAGCAGGGGGAGGCCAGGCATTGTGGCCAGTACTTGCCCAAGGTCCGGCTTGTAAATCCTTCCACTTGGGGATCTGTTTTCTGCAGGTGCATCCCGTTATTCCTGAAAATCTGACGGCCAGGGCACTGCTCAGCCCTTCTCCCAGCCTCTGGCAAACACTTGCTCATTCATTAGCACCAAATCTAAGAGGAAAATTGATTTTATTTGCCTTTTAGACGTCATTTCAGAGCTAAAACTGTGTTCTTCACCGCTCCAGCATCTCTTCTTCTGCTGTACATCACCCAAGAACAGCTTTTTTTCCCCCATACATCCCTCTGACCCTGTCTCCTCCATCTCTTCTCCATCCCTCCGTGCTCACCATCCTCTAACAAAGGGAAACCAAGTGAGAATTCAGGATGGTTCCTTCCTAACAGGGACATTTTCAGCTCTGGGCATCGCACTCACCCAAAGGATGGAGCTTTTGACCAGTTTGACCTTCAGCTCTCAAATATCCATCCTTGGGGTTTTGGGTTTTTTTGCCATTTTATTCCTGTAACATCTGTCGTAGTAAACAGTTATCTTGGGTGGAAAAAAAAAAAAAAAAAAGAAAAAAAAAGAAAAGGAGAAAAACACAAATTTCCGGTGATTAATCGCAGCTATTTTTGGGACCACTTCTCAGCAGCCTGCGAGCAAGATGAAGTCCTGGGAAGCAGCTGGGAAGATGAATTCCCCGACACGGCACAGCAGTTCCTAGTGCGGCTCCAGCTCATTTCCCGGCTGCGCGACATCCAGCCGACTCCGAGATGAGAGCGAGAAGGGAACGGCTCCTTGCAGGCTCAAGAAATTTGGAGAAGGGCAGCGAGAGGTGGGTAAGTGACCATTAGCAAGTAATTGGGACATCTCTGGGGCTTCCTCAGCTCTGCATAGTGGTGGCACTGAAGTATCTTTATTTTTTTTAATTTTTTTTTAATATAAACCTTAAATACGCACAACCTCAGCAGTTTAATTACAGCGTGATTTGAAAAAAGGATTTAATCAAACCAGATTTAACCAAGCAGGTTCTGTGAAGTGACCAGATAAATATCCAACCCCAAGGTGCCTGTGGTTCCTTTTCTCTGGAATTCCTCTTTAGGCATGTGTTCGCAGGACCCAGCGGGCTGCAGGGGACAAACAGGGTCAGGGCTGCAAAAGCCACCTCTGGGGACAGCAAACACCAACCTCACCTCCAGCAGCCTGGGCACAAGGGTTAAAGATGGGAACCAACCTCAAACATCCTTCCACAGCCTTTTGAGAAAAAAAAATCCCTTTTCTATTAGATAACCCTATAGGAGAGGGGAGTTTTGTTCATTTTTTTAAGCGGAAAATGACCTGACGCGGAGCAGCACGAGTAGAAACTCCCATGTTAGCGCTGGTTCCTCGCAGGGCTTTCGGCAACCACGGCGTGCAAGCTGCTGAGCTCCTGAGAGTCTAATCAACAGCATCTGTGTGTCGTTAGAAGGGTTAACGTGGACATCGGAGGCACCTGGCTTTGCTGAGAGGGGGAATAAACCCTGCTCCTGCTTTAAACTTACCAGATTAAAGTACACAAAGAGCAAGAAATAACGATTTTTAACTCTAACATCCTTACAAGACATTTCTGAGATTAGCAGGTGTTGTCCCCTTTATTTCCCCCTCCTTACAGATCAAGGATCTGTGACTTCTTTTTTTATTATTTCTTATTTTGCAAAGAGGACAAGGCACGTTCACGAGTTCAGCTTGCCGAGATGACCGTCCTCCACCTCAGCTCACTTCTTGTTGGGTTTCCCCCTGCCCGCAGTCCTCCTGCACCAGCTCATGTCACTTTTTAGAGGGTTGACCCCACTAAAAACACCAGAGTTTATCTTCCTCCAGCAGTTAACACCCCTGGTTAGCAAAAAAACCACACCTACACCTTATTTAGGCTCTTGCTGGAAAGGTTTCCTCAGCCCTTCTGCAAAAAAAAAAAAAAAAAAAAAAAAAAAAAAAAAAAAAAACAAAAAAAATAAAACAAAAAAAAAAAAAAAAAAAAAAAAAAAAAAAAAAAACCCACAAAAAACCAACCAAAAAACCCCACCACCCAGACAAAAAAAAATTAAGAAAAAAAAAAAACACACCAAAAAACATTTATTTTCCCCAGGGTAAATGCCCGGGATACAGGCAGAGACCCCAGAGCACCGGGAACACACATTTAGGGCTCTGGAAGAGGGATCACTTAGCAAATCCTTAAAGAAAAGAAAAAAAAAAGAAAAAGGAGTATACCTAACAAATTAGAACTACTCATCAGAATATTAAGCCCTTATCACACATTCTCAAGCCTAACGTCCTCATTTCTGCTTTTACCTAAAAATAGCCTGCTTCCACGGGGAGGCAGAGGCTCTCTCCAGAAAAACAACCCAAAAAAATTAAAAAAAAAAAAAAAAAGTGACTCGACAGAATGCCACTTGCCCCAAGATGAAGAAAAACGAGTGAATTTCAAGACAAGGGATAATTAAAGGGGAATTGAATAACCTCCAGAGGCGGTGCTGGGATGGATGCCTCCCGCCTGCTGTCCTAAATTCTGCTCAGCTGCTTTCCGCAGGCTCTGAGTCCCGGCAGGGGAAGGAAACCACCACGTCTCCTCTGAACCAAATCCCCAGGCAGCCCAGTTTGCTCTCTCCAAGGTTTTTGTTCCTACCACACAACTTTTCCTCGTTTTCCCTGCATCCCTCCCAGCCCCAGTTTTAGTCCAATCTCCCCTCAAATAGCCCCAGACCTGCTCCCAGCCAGCGTTTCAGAGGAAAAGCAAATGCTGTCATCGCACGGGGCTACGTCTGGAATTCAAACCACCGCCCGAAACGTCACGAATCCTTTCCAAAACCAGTAAGGCATCCTTTGTCAGCTGGACCCCTAAAGCCAAGATGTTATAAACAGCCAAAACCCTGCAAAGGACCACTGAAAATAATGGGAAAGGCAGAGAGAGCTGCGGGGGGAAGAGCTGATGGACACTGCTGTGGTGTTCAAGGTCCACGGAACCCTCGGGCTCATCCAGGTGTTCTTCTCCAGCCCTGGAGCTTTCTCTTGCTCCCAGACCCCACAGTGCTGCCGAATCCCAAACTGGGCTGTGGGCAGACAGTGCAGGAGAAAACGGGGGAGCGTGGGGTGCGACCCGGCAGGACACCGGCACCACAACCCATCCTACAGCTCCCACCGGACCCCCACGCTGCTTCACGGAAAATTTCACAGGAAAGGAATAGAACCACTACGGAAGAGAAGAGGAATGATTTCTGATGCCTGGTGTGTGGCTCTGGCAAAGCAGCCCCACAGCATCCAGTTCCAAGGGTGTTTTCACCAGCAAGCAACCCAGCTCATCTCCCAGGAGTGGAAAAAGAGAGAGAGGACGTCTCCACTCCAACGTGCACGCGATCATTACCATCCTGCCATACCCCTCGAAACATTTTCTAAATGTTGCTGCAAGTGACAGTCACTCCTTAATGAACAGAACGCACCGATTCTGTGCCTGACTCGCTGCCAAGTGTGCCTCGAATCATCTGTGGTGTCTAGAAGGGAGAAGCGTCTCCTCCTCCTCCTCTCCTTATTAAAAAGCTCTGTCTCCCCAGCCCGAGCATCCCTCGGCTCACGCAGCCGAGCAGGCTCCCGGCGTGGGGAAGTCACCCCTACCTCGCCGCGGGGGATCCGTCACTCTGAGGACGTCCCAACACGACCTCCTGAAGGCAGCGGGGGGACGCGGCACCACCCGAGA
>VZTO01022993.1:0-14894 GCA_013400615.1 Syrrhaptes paradoxus | reverse complement strand
TTGATTCTGTAAAAGATGTGCATAATCTTTACATGTACAAGGCTTCGAATATTATAACCTTTATCCTTCACTGATTCCCTCCATGTTTTTCTTCTGGTCGTGACTTTTTTACTTTTAAAGTCATGCTCATACCGAGCCATTCTTATCTCTTCAAACCTTGGCTTCACACACGGTATATCACATTTCCCAGGCTTTCTTGTTCACGGATCTATGTGCCACATGTTCTAGGGCACTTATCCATTGTGTCTGTTCCCTGCATTCATTTCAACAGACAGATGATGTCTGGGAGTGTAGGTAATACGTAAGAATCACTAAACATATCTTCTTACTCACCAATTCAGAACATTTGAGTATTTGATGCACCAATTAAGAAATGGAAGCAACAAATGTACTTAGAAGTGCTTATTTGTAAATTATGCCATTTAACCAAACTTCACAAATTATTTTCCTTATGTTCATTCGACAGAGTTTGCAACCTTTCTGCTTCACCTGCAGCTGCAGATTGAAATAAAAGACGCCTGCTGATATTGCTCAGTTTCACATGGTTTAATATCATTACACAATGCTCTAAGATATTAGAATGCCCTAGAAATATTGGAGGAATTTGGATGACTTTTTTTTTTGTATATGCATTAGGAAAATGTTAACCATAATTACTAGGTGATATCCACACTGCAGCCTATGAAGGACTCTGTGTTGCAGTTGGTGAATATGCCCCAAAGGAAACTGAACAGCAACCCCTCTTCCCACCCCTCTGTGCCACTCTGGGGGAGGAGGGAGATAAATCAGGAGCAAAGTTGAGCTTGGGAAGTAGTGAGGGGTGAGGGGAAATTGTTGTTTGGTTTAATATTTGTTGTTGTTTCTCACCATCCCACTCTATTTTTAAGAGGCAAGAAATTAAGCTAATTTTCCCCAAGTGGAGTCCGTTTTTTCCTAGGACAGCAGTTGGTGAGTGATCTCCCTCTCTTCATCTCAACTCACAAGCTCTTCTGTATTATTTTCTCCTCTATCCTGTTGAGGAAGTGGCAAGAAAGGGGCGTGGGGTTTGGCAGCCAGCCAAGGTCAAACCCACCACAAGGTATTACACCTTTCATAACGGTTCTCCTGGCCTTATCCTTTCCAAGAATTTTAACTTCTCAAAGGGAAAAAAATATTTCTTTATATACTGAAGACCACACGCCCCAATTCAGGTTCGTTTTTCAACACTAACAGTGTCACAAACTATTCAGGTTCTCCTTGCACAAAATAGGACCATCACATTTATCCTATTTATGAGTATTCGATATTTTTAATTTCAGAACCTTATGAGTCACTACTAGAGAGGTCCCGTAAAGGACGCATTGCATCGTCAGTGTATCGCCACCACCATGGTACGAGTGCAACAGGGTTGCAACAACAATAGCGTCTGTCACGTTGGCACCATCCGCTGAAATTAGACAAAAAATATTTTATTTTTTTTGGTCTTGGGGATACAGGAGTAATATTCTGTTTCAGTGCTCTCCGGAAACACCATGGAAATGGCTCCCACTCAAGCTTGTCTCTGCCTCCACAGAGCAGCACCTATTGTGTCCTGCTGCAGAGGAACTGATAATGACACAGCGACCAGTGAAAAACTGTTTGGTTCCTATTTAATCAAGTTTAAACATAAAATGTACTGAAAGGACATGTATTCTGTACAGAGGTAGTTATTAATTGAGTTGTGTGGGGATTAAATTGAGCACCAAATCCTTATTTGGAGGGGATTGCAGTTTGTAGAGGTCACAATTTAAATCCAAGAAAACAACAAATTGAAGATCATTTTTAGGGTGCTTTTATACCCACTCACCACACTTTTCCCTGACAGATTGAAATTTCAATAGCAACATCAGTCTGCTTCTACCAGATAAGGAAACACAGTATGTACATTTAATCTTTTCCAGTATGTAAAACAATTCCTTAATTACGCTTCCATGCTTCATTTCCAGTCCCAAATGTATATCACATTGTTTCCTTAAGCTATGCATACGTAATAACTATGAACACAAATTCCTAATTCTGTAGAGGCAGATTCAAAATTATGTTTATGTTTTGTGGTGTTTGGGTTGTTGGGGTTTTTTCAGTTGGAGATGGGTATGGTTTACAGCACTGCAGAAAGCTGTGAATTTACAGTTTGAATGGTAACACAAATTTATTTGTATATGTAATTAACACTATAAGCCTAAAATTAATTAAAAGAAAAAAAGAAAACTTTGCATCCCTTAGCAAGTTTATTAATGTCTGAAACTGGACTGGTTTCTTATGTCTGATGTAAAGGTAATTAAAAGTAGGGTTCTGATAAAACCCCTTGTCTGACAGTATCACACTCTTGGTTTACAGCATCACACTCTCTGTTGGTTGTCTCAGAGTAGGGACAAGTCAAAGGAGTCTAACATGACCAAACAAATGAAATTTAGCATTTTCACGTCTGCTCTTCTCTTCATCGTATTTTGACCAACAGGATACTCACCAAGACCACCCAACAAACAGATCAGAAAGTGAAAGCTGTAGTATATACAGTGGAAAATAGACTGTGACTTATTTGGTCTCAATGTTTAACCATTTCATGTCTCACTAACTTACTATATTTTTTTGAAAAGATTTAGGTGATCGATAAAAAACATAGCAAAACAAACCAGGCTGAAACACATGAATGAGGCAAAGTATCCAATTAACGTGTTATATCTTACACGTACCCATGCCACAGAAACAGCCAAACTCCTCTGTCCTGAGATGCTGTAACTAATATTCATTTACTATATGTACCTTACAGGTGTACTCGAGAGCAATATTAATCACATGAAAACTGTTTATAGGTTCAGACAGAAAAATTCACAGCTCATGCAAAAGCAGTAACAATTAAATAGAGGCTACGAGTTTTCATTTATTTTTTTCTTAAATTGTTCATCACACTTATATGTGATGCACGAGTCTCACCAACATTGAAAGAAACATTTTACAAACAGTCAAGAACAGAATTTGTCCCTGGTGGTTTCATGTCAGAAATACGTAAGGTATTCTGTGGATAGCTCAGCAAACAGCTCTGTTTTATGCAGATTTCAGTAAGAAGTACTAGTTCTTCTAAATTATTTTTCATTTTTTAAGTTTATATTCTCTGCCAGCATTACACACAGCATCTCACATGCTATCCAATTAACGTGTTATATCTTACACGTACCCATGCCACAGAAACAGCCAAACTCCTCTGTCCTGAGATGCTGTAACTAATATTCATTTACTATATGTACCTTATAGGTGTACTCGAGAGCAATATTAATCACATGAAAACTGTTTATAGGTTCAGACAGAAAAATTCACAGCTCATGCAAAAGCAGTAACAATTAAATAGAGGCTACGAGTTTTAATTTATTTTTTTCTTACTTATATGTGATGCATGAGTCTCACCAACATTGAAAGAAACATTTTACAAACAGTCAAGAACAGAATTTGTCCCTGGTGGTTTCATGTCAGAAATACGTAAGGTATTCTGTGGATAGCTCAGCAAACAGCTCTGTTTTATGCAGATTTCAGTAAGAAGTACTAGTTCTTCTAAATTATTTTTCATTTTTTAAGTTTATATTCTCTGCCAGCATTACACACAGCATCTCACATGCATTCACGCTTTACGTAGTGATCTATATTAATACTGCAACACGTAGTCCAGTTTTATTTAATGCAGTTATTTTTTTCAATTTAGATAAATAAAAACATGCTGTTCATATAAACACCACCCAGCCAGGGTCTATAATTTAAATTGTTGGGAAGCCAACTGGAAAATAAGCTGTTCACTGAAGTCTCAAATGTTTGGATTTTTTTTTCTAATTGAGAGCCATAAAAATAAAAGAGTTTGTCTAGGACATTACTTATTCCCATTATTGCCCATGCTTTTTGGCAGGCATCAGGAAGATAAAACAGCTGAATGAATACTTGCAAGTTTAATGGATGCAAATTCTCAGTGAAAAGGTCTCATTATCTCGAATGAAATCAAATTAAAATGAAATAAAATGTGACAAGCAGCAGCATATCTGTTATAACAATCTAAAAAATGGCTTAGAAAATGTGAAGACACTTATTGCTGCTACTATTTCATTGTATAGTGTTCAAAAAGAAACCAGAACAGAATTCAAATGGTGACACATCTCCTGCTTTTTTTTCAATATATTTCAAATTCTGCCTAAGCGGTAATGTATATATCAAGAACATCTGCGAAGGACTGTAGATTTTTTTCTGCTATCTCCGTGCCACAATGGACAAAATTCTCAAAGAGAAAAGTTAACTTTAGCAGTCTTTCTGACAATATATCATAATGTAAACTGTAGGTAAGGAGGAATATCAATGAAGTGCTTCCAGACTTTACCCCTATTATCGGTCAAGAGTGACCGTTAGGATAGAATATCTGAAATTTCTGTTTTATTTTAATGCACACGACAAGACTCGTTAGCTGTGAATTTAGCACCTATGGTTGTAGTGCATCACCACCATGAATGGCAGTAAGGGACAAGATCTGGAATATCAGACGTGGTCACAGCTCTGCATCCTTCTTCCTCTCCCATTTAGATGGGGATGGATTGATGCATGAAGCAGTTTCTCTTTCCTGCTATCATTAAGACAGACTCTTGGCACTCAGGTCTACAAGAATGAAGCATCCTCTCAGCACATGTTCAGACACATCCACTCAAATATATTCAGATTATAATTTAATTTATAACTTAAGTGTAAATAAATAAAATTATACATTTTTCCTAGTCCTTTAGGCTAGCCAAGGTATCTGAAAATCTTGGAAACCTTTGACAATTACTCAGAGAGTGACTGATGTTCATATTCTCCAGATTAAAGGAAGAAAAATAAGCAGAATATTCCACTATCTCTTCTCCTTTGATAACAACTCACACAAACCTATTATTTCTATTTACATCACTTTAAATTAGGTTTTTAACAGTGACATTGCTAAGTCTTTTTCTGCTTCAAACTTTATACACAAGAAAGAGTTTCAAAATAAATACACCTGTGCTGTGCTGTTGTATCAGCTTCAGTGACATCCTACCTCGTAAGTATTTTGTTTTGACTTTTGAAAAGCAGTATCGCAAATATCGCACAAACATATTTACTGTTATTTACCTCTTAGGGTTTAAACATTGGGGAATTTTTCTTATAGTTGGAAATTTCTGCTGAAGGTCACTACAATTCTGGAAGTTCATATCAAAAGGGAAATTTAGAGCATGGATTTATTTCTGATTGCTATCAGTTTATATCTAATACTATGAGTCCAACAACTATATATACTAACAGCATTACTACAAATAGGATATCGTTAGACATTCTTTTGAAAACCAAAACATTAAATTGTAAAATTTAAATAAATAAGAATATAACATGTTCTATATAAGCCTGTATATTTATATGATTTAACAATAAATTACATTATGTAATTTTTACATATTATAAATTATATATCACAAATTGCATTATATGCCATTATATTTTAAGTAAAATATTATAATTATCTAAAATATTTTAAGACTATATTAGTATGCTGGTTATATCGTATTACGTTATAATTAATATAGTATATCTATGTTATAATTATAGCAATATTGCATTCTAATATACAATTATATATTAGAATGCAACATTATAAAATTAGTCTGTGGAGTGCAATAATGTAATATTAAAATCTGATTTATTAGAGTGTTGGCAGGCATTCAAGGATGCTTCCTATTCCTCCTATGTATGGATAAAAACAACGGAGGCTGATGCACACACTGCTGTAAAACATTTAATTTCTACCGAACGCATAAAGACTGGATTTTTTTACTATTGTCATTTTAACCTCCGGTACAAACCTTCGTCAGTTATGGTGAGCCTGGAGCTCTTGATATTAAACTTCCATTGCCTCTAAACTGTGCTTGTTTCATCTTTTCTCATCCCTGTTAACATTCCACCAACTGCCACAAGAGAGCAGCGACTTGCCCCTCAGTCCCCAGAGCCCAGGGAAACCCAAGGCATCAGCAAAGATTATTATGGGTTTGTAAGGCATGGCTGTTACTGTCAGCATCTGCCTCCAGGTGTGCAAACTTCCCTGAGATGAAGGGACAAGAAGCTGCATGTGTCACCCCTGAGATGAGGGGACAAGAGGCATAGAAATCACACGTGCAGCCACGTAAACAGACAGGTTTCCGAGCCTTGCAGCATCAGATTAACGGTGTTATCAAGAACTGGGGGAAATGAGGGGGGGTCTCGTTATCAAGACCATTCAGTCCTGCAGATGCACAGCACTCGTAAGTGGTTCTTTTCGTTGCTTCCCCCGCTATCTGCCCCTCACTCCTACCCCATGCCTGTCTCACTTCTGGATGATTTTCTCTGCTCTGCTTGTGTTTGTGTTTTTAAAAACCAATATCAGAAATTTTGGGCAGTTTTTCCTCTTTACTGCTCGTACGCCAGACTATTCAGCTGTGCGTGAACAAGATGTCCAAGCAGAATTCACGGCGTGTGTCAGCCTGCTTCTTTGGAGCCTGTTTTATTACACTTGGTTCCTTGCCCATTTCAAAGATTGAGATAGAGAATTTCCTATATATTATATGATATGACCTTGAAAACGTCTTATGCGCCGTTCTCCCCGTTCTCAAACTGCTCTGCATTGGGCAGTCACAACAGCACCTCGCTGCAACGTACGCTGGCCTGCTGCCAGCGCTGGAGGGAAGGTACGATGCCTGTCAATTACCATTTCCTCCCCATTTTGTTGATGAAGCAACTCTCCAAGCACTCTCTGAATAAATCCCCTGTGATTATCTTTGAATTCTGTTTATTCTTTAATTCATCTTTCTCCTTTCTGTAAGTTTTCAATGTTATCCAACTAGACCTGCTTTTCTTTTTTTTTTTTTCTTTCTTACAATACTTTTCTGTTTTGTAGAATATTCTAATTTCAGGAATCTCTTTTACTTTTTCCTCTATTTGCAAAAAAATCTGTGAAATTGTTTACCTCGGCAATTATCCTTGATGTATTTTCTTAGAAATTTGAGCTTTTCCTTTTTTTCATTGTTGCAAGACTTAAGAAACAAATGTTCTTCTCTATTCACAGAAGATTTTACTCTATAACAACAGTGTTTAGCTGAAAAAAAGTCTCCCTTTTAAACCAGATATATCTATAAAAGATGCACAAAGTTATGTCCTGCCTCCTGTTTTGGAATATAAGTAAAGAGTAACAGAGATACAATTCACCCTTAAATCTCTCGGAGTAATGAAGTAAAGAGTCATTTTCAAATCTTGAAGAGGGTCAAGTAAAAAAATAATTATGACAGAGAAGATAAAATTGATCAGTAGAATTTAACCTTTACAGGTTGTTGACACATTGGTCTCTTTCAAATTGACTAATGAAGATTGTAGTAGAAACATAAAAACAATAAATATGTACAGTTCAAATAGTAATTTCTCAGATTTTCTTTTCTTTTTCACACAGATACGTTAATCTCCATATCCAGGATGATTAGAAGAAGAAATAATGGGCTTAAGCACAGCAACAGAGATTTTTATTGGACATCAGGAGAACTGGAATAGATTGCCCAAAGAATATTATGAATCTCCAAAACTGAATGCATTTGAGGGCAGCCTAAAAATATACTTGACAGGCATGAAATAGGTAAGTCTGATCACGCCATGAAGCAGAAGTGGACACCCTCCAGTTCTTTTCCAGCTGGACTGTCTAATGCTGTGTCATTTACCTTTGCCTTGCCCTGTGCTGGACGGGGAACGCCAGCTTCATGGGCCAGCTGCAGACCAGCCCATGAGAAACGCTGGGTTTCTTTGCGCGCTTGCTTTTTAACTTCAGCCTGGTTTTGGAATAAACCCAAATTTTAGGAAGCTTCCCATGAAGTTCATCCCCTATTATTGAATCAGATTTGGTGCAGAGCTTATGTCTGACACCTTCTAAGGCAGTGGTATTCCACAGCCTCATTACTTTTAGGCTTCAAAAACATTTCAGAAATCTTCCCAAGCCTACAGTTGCCTTGACATTACTTTCTCAAGAGCTACACAGCAAAGAGAGCTCTTGTTCAAGAACATCAGGGACAGTACGACAGGAAATCAAGAAGTTTATGATCATCAAAGGGTCATCTCAGCCACAAAAAAAGACATGGCAAAACAAATCAATAACAACAAACCTTTGGTATTAAAGAAACAGTCTGCAGAGTTACATTCTTTAAAAAACACCAAAATACAGGACAATGGCACTCCAAGTTTAGATTTATTGTGCTTTTTGTTGTGGGTTAATGGTGGCCTTAGGGCTAGAAGCCCACTCTACACTCTTGACTCTAACAGCAATGCATTCTTTGCTAAGAAAAGGGGGGGTTTCTTAAGACTGTCATTCTTGATTTCAGTCAGAAAAAAATGAAATTCTGAAGATTCTTTTTCTAAAATCCAGCAATAAAGATACTACAGAAGTGATCAAAGTAAACACTAATGGCACTGTAGAGAGACTTCTCTTTTTTCTCAGATTCAAGGTGCCAGTGGAGTTTTTCAGACGCAAGGGTCACGTTGTTCATTTATTGTTCCTGCTTATTTGTGTAGTTCTTGGTACTAATGTTTACTTTGCTGTTTGAAGAGTTCTGTCACATAACATTTTGATAGATGCACTAAAATGGAGATTACAACATCTGATCCATATCTCTTTTCCCAGAGGTAAGATTTGTAAACTGATTATGTTCTAAGAAAATATATATAGACACACGTAGACACAGAGATGTATAAATTCGCGTGTTTTTCTAAGAAAATCATTTTTAAGGCTGATGATGAATACCAATACCGTGTCTAGCGATAGCAACATGCAACCTGAACCAAGACGGCATTTGTACACCTGGCTGTTCAATTTCCCTTATTAGTCCTAGTGGGGACACTAATGCCAATGTGTAAATAAATATAATACTAAAATACAGCCTCCCATTCTAGTAGAGAATTTTATTTATGAATTTAAAACTTTTAGCTCTACTAAATAAGATATATGGCACAGGGAGTGAAAATCAAGGACAGAATACCATTACAAGAGTGTATCAAAGAATGTAGTGGCAAAAATGGTTTCTCCCTTCTTCAGTTTTGGCTTCTGGTGGTGGAATAAGGGTCGGGACAGTTTTGATCCTGTACAGGAAAACAGAGACTGAATTGTAAGGGATGGAGTGAAAAGCCTGCTGGGTTTTTCACCATTGTGGGATTTCCCATTATACCACTTCGGTCACCATGAGCAGGATGTTCAGAGGACAATAAGGAAATCTACTTCACTTGAAGGAGTTGTTGTGTTAGAAGATGTTACACCATTAAGAGTTATCCAGCCTGCAGTGTGTAGAGATTGCAACTGGGGCTTCGTAACAGGCTCACTTCAATGATGATCCACGTCAGGGAGTTTGGAGTCAGCCAGAAGAGCCCTACAAGGGTCCAGGATCTTGTAAAAGTTCATACCGAGAGCTCAGCTGGGTTAGGAAAAGAAAAGCACTTGCAGCACAGGAAGTTTTCAGAGAGAGAAGCTCTAGTTTGGATAAAAGTCCTTTTAATAAAATAGATACATAAGAAGACAATAGATTATGCTAATTTCTATTTTTCCCCTGGGGAAACCAATAGGTGATGAAGTTTTCTGATCAATTATTTTTTCCCAGATGGTTTTCCTGTTCTTGCAGTTAGAACAGTCAAAGGCAGTTACTGCTGGTTTTCCCCTTTTTTTACAGATAATACAGATGCTAAGTTGTCACTAAAGCTCTCTCCACTTATTGATAGTATCTCAGGATGTCTCTGGTTTCTAGGTACCCAGCTGCACTTCAAAGACACCAGCTGCATTTTCAGGGATGTTTCTGGTTCCCGGGGCTGGTTCCCAGGCTCACAGCTCACAGGCTGGCAGGCAGCTTCTCTGTCAGTATTTCAGGAGGCATGTGCTTCTGATCAGTAATTTTCCCCTTTTAACCAGGTCACATTTCTGGCTGCTCACCTCAGAGGGAAAGGAGGTGTAATTTCAAGATCCATATTATCTCTTCTGTTTGTGTTACAGAATTATCCTCCTCCTTTCCATAAAAGTCTCGATCCAGATAGCATTTGTGGCTCATGACACTGGGAAGGATGTATTAAAAATATTTGTCAAAGTAAACAAGGCTGAACCTGGACTTTACACATTATTTCCTTTATGTTTGAATGTCCTTACAGGTATGGAACCGTTTAAAATTTCAGCTTAACTGTAATTCATTATCCAGTAGTTATCCATATTAAAATTGTGTCAGAATGAGAAGAAAGAAAAAAATAACCTTTTTTGTTACCTCAGGCTTGCTCCTGAGGCAAGAAAGATAAAAGTAAGGGAAGAGGAGGGTTGGGCTGTGCTTGGCATAATTCAGGACCCTGTGTATATAACCCTAGAGTAAAAAAATGTGAATGGGAAAGCGCGTGCAGCAGAAACCCATGGCTTCACATTACTGAAAGTGGTGCCAACAACTTCCCACCAAACAGGAAGAATACGGTAGGACAGAGGGTACAGTCAAGCATGCCATTAGTAGGTTAACAACGACATTTAAATTCTCAGTGATGTACGCCTGCTCAATATATGTCGATATTCCATTTTCTGTAAACTTTGAGTCAAAGGGCTTCCCGGAACACTTTTACTTAAGAATGCGTTTACATCTGAAATGTCTTTTCCTCAAATGGAAATGCCAGGCTGTTAAGTTGTGCAAGTAAAGTTAAAAAGACTCTGCATGGCCGCTGCTTTTCTTCTGACTACAAAATGGAAGAGTTAGCAATTAATACTGCAGGTATGATCTTTAGCCGAAAAAAATATTTTTCTCTGTTTTTCTGTTTTGACTCATACATCATCACCAAGACTTATGACTGATAGCTGTAGTAGTATTTCTTTAAAAGACAAGACTATAATGAAAGGAAATTCAATTGATTATTGCCGGTGTGTAGAGGGAGCTAGGCTGCCTTCTCTCTGGAGAATGGTAAGTGGTACCATTGATGGTGTCTACTCCAAAAAAGTAATGATGTCTACTACAGATAGAGAACAGATTCTCATCCAGAGATAATGTTAGGCTTGTTGAATTGAAAAGACTTTGTCTGGGATGCCCTGTATTCACAAAACGCTTCAGTGAGGGTCAGATTAACTCCACTTTTCTTTATACGTCTAAATTTGAACTGGTTGCCAAATCCAGCCATTATCGCCAAGATAGGTCTAGCTATGAAGGCACTGAGTTGGAACAAATGTAGTCATCTGCTTGAGGAGGTGATGAATTGCACCGTGAACCTTACTAGCTGTATTAACAGACTGCTCACTACAGAGTAATTGCAATGACTATTCAGGGATAGCTCAGCACATCATAGTTAGCTTAAGACCTATTTAGGTGTAATTTCTGATGTCTTTCTTCTCTACTAGATGTCATATCTCGATAGGAGATAGCTTTTAGGAAATCATTTTTCAGGGTGTGCACAAGTTTACCATGGGCCTCTCCTGCTGTGTTTTTTTTGTGCAGTTATCAACCATATGTTCCTAAATTATGCATTTTTACTTTCAGAGCAGACTGGTCATGATGTCAAAAGCATGCAGATGCACGGATGAAAAGTACTGTTACAAAAAGTGCAAGGAAAATAGCCAGGTTCTAAGAAGTAATTATGTCAGAATTCCAAGATAATGTTAATTTCTCATCTTTTTTCATATCAAAGTCAGGAAAGAACAATGCTAACCCATGCTGTACACAATCTATAGACAGAAGCAGACACATATGTGCTTGTCCTATTTAAAGTACCGGTTGGAAGGGTATGAGAGGTCTTTCCCTGTGTAAGGATGTTCCCATCTTGAGTGTTACGGACAGAATTTAAACATCTCTATACAACTGGCTATGTCATTTTGGACAGATAAACATTTTGTACTGGTGAACCCTTTAATTAAAGATTGAATAATTCTGACCATGAGTTTGCATATCGTTCTAACTACAGAATGATGGACACAGTAAACCCGGAGGACAAGGACAGTCAGATAACCTGGTAATTTAATCTATAGTTTTTGCTCTATAAAAGGTTCAACTGAAATTGCCCTTCTGGGAAAAGCTGGGGGTAGGGTTCTGTGTGTGTATACATAGAAGATGTACTGCCTAATTCTTGTCATAGCCATTTGATTGAAAAGAGAATAAGTTCTCCAGAACCTACCACTCTCCACCAGAAACATCCTTAGATTTTTTTTAAATTTACAGAAAAGGGAGAAGCATTTTACCTCTTTATTTAACTGGGTAAGACAAGGGCTTGGATATGCTCTCAAGTCTCAGCAGCCTCAGTCTCACAATTAATTCATCTAATCTGTTCCTGGATAAAACTATAGTCATGCTTTTGATTAATATATATTTGTTCTTCAGCAGTACCAGGACAACTTCTACCGACACAACAAATGACAGGCACCCCACCTCCAACTTTCTGCAGAAGGATCCAGGTACACATGCATCCATAAATGCACAGGTTTAGAATATTTTTAATAAGAGCCAATGGAATGAATAATTAAATTTTAAATGTTAAGAGCAAATAATTAAACAAAAGCTAAAGACTGATTTGGTATCCCCCGTTCCACAAGGCTGTAGGACAGGCACTGACACATTGACAGCTTACCTAAGGAGGACAGAGTGGCACCAAAGCCAGAAGGGTGGGAACAAGCTGGACCATGCCCAAGGGCTGTGGACCCCTCCAATGGGCCCATGGTTCAATACTGTCATGTGCAAAGAATATCCCAGACCTGGGAGCTGGTCTCACAGGCTCCGGCATCCTGGCTTTTGCTTTACTTATTAAACTGTTTCTATCTCAACCCATGGGTTTTTTCACTTTTACCCTGATGATTCTGGTGCTCAGCCACCTGCTGAGGTTAACCTACAACAGCTGTAAAGCATTTCCACGTCTTACTTAGCATCCTGTTCAAATGCTCTGTGACAGAGGTTTTAATTCCGTTGTTTGTAACAAAATAGGGAACTTTTTAATTTTTATAAAGGTCAGTCTGTAATATCTGAGCCCTGCACCCCCCCAGGTAAAAGTTGCTTTAAAACAACACGAATTGTTTCAGCACCTGTTTTACATTTCAGACCGATGGCCCGGGAATCCCTGGATAATATTGCTCTCACCTGTAAGACGTACTTAAGGCTGTCGTTGTGTCTGGAGTACTATTACACATCAGCCACCTCTGCCTGTCCTTGTGCATCCATGTCTTCCACAACCACCTTCTTTCTCTCAAAGTGCTTTCTCACTTGTGTAAAAGATAAACATCCTGGATTACAAGCCAATTCACCTTTTAGCAACTTCAAAAGGGGATTTATGCCACCAAAGCTTCCCAGCTTTATATTTTAGGTACTTTTTTTTTTCGTTTGATGTATAATCCCCATCCCCTCACTGCAGCCAGTATTCAGTACCATGTGCAATACCTATTTGCTAACATTTCCATTGAAAAAAACTGTCTCCTCTTGCTTTTTAATAGTCTTCCTTCTTCACATTTTGTGCCAACAGCCAGTTGTAAAGTTCACAATAAAATCTGAATTTATCCAAAGTTCAAGGCCAGTCAAATCCTAAATATGGGGGTCTTACTAAAGTTCTAATAAAATCTATGGGATGAAAAATAAAATCTGAATATTTTTCCTGAGTAAATTCCAGAGACTTTTGCCACTGACAACACGAATGTTGTTTAGAGACAAATTCTGTAGTGATATAAATTTCTGTGTTAAAGAATGTAATAATTATGTTCTCAGCAAAGATTTTGGTCCCCTGATTTTGGGAGAACATATTGCTGCAAAGGTGTAACACTCTGCGAGAAAAACTTGACTGAAAGTTGGAAATTTCCCATTTATAGTCACAGAGGCTGATGTCCCTTTCAGAGGAAGATCCTGGAATGCAGGAAACGTGTACTGTTGCTCTGTTTCACTTACTATGCTTCTTTCCAAGCATAATGTTGAATTCAGAACACTGTTTATGTTTTTATTCCAAAATCTTTAAGAAAAAGTGGAGGAAAATCACCAACTGACAAACAAAAAGAAGCATAAGTGCAGATAACGATAGAAATACAATAGTTTTCTGCGTCCTTCTAGTGTATATTTGTGTGCATGTGCATACTTGTATTTATCTAGCATACACTATTGATATGTGTATCTATATTTTTAAACACACACATTGTGAATATGTATTTGCATGAATTTATATATCTGTGTACACACAGTTGTATGTCTTTGTTATTCAGATGCAGCAACAGCTGATGAATGTTGTGTTATCTCTCTGAAAATAAAAGAAAATTATTTTGCTATATATAAATTCATCTTTTGATGTGTTCATACTGCAAAATTTATAAGAAAAATCGCTGGCAAATCTTCAAGAACTGATAGTTTAACATTTGCATGTGATTCCCTTCATAAATTTACAGGAAAGGCTTAAGATGAAACTCTCCTGTGAATAATAAATAGCTCTGTAAAATGCCTGGATAAGTACGTAAAAGGAAAAAAATATCATTATATTGGAAATGCTTTCAGACATTTTTACTTATTTTTGTAAAAAAATGGTTGAGAAAAATTGTACTTAGATTGGTTGGTTGTTGCAAGTTCAGAAAATACAGTATTTTGTACCTACCGCAGTTAGCTTTCAATGACAAAGCAAGTTCATCATCTGTATTCATAGAGCACTAAGTATGCTTTCTCCCTTCCTCCTTCTGGGGCATGCTAATCAGTTTCCATAAAATAGAAATGTGGCCAGAAACTCAAATTCAGGTTCACTTCTCCTTCAAAGGGAAACTGTGAATACATATGACATTTGTATATGGCTAGAAATATAGAATAAACCCTGAGATTAGAGATGATACATGTTTCCAAACAAATAAAAGAGATTCAAATTCCTGTAGAGGAGATAAAAAG
>VZTO01022992.1:63227-78350 GCA_013400615.1 Syrrhaptes paradoxus | reverse complement strand
CCTTCAGCCTCCTTTTCTCCAAGGTAGACAAGCTTAAGTGTCCTCAGCTGCTCCTAAGATGCCTTCCAGCCTTTCTACTAGCTTTGTTGCCCCTTCTCTGGACATATTCAAGTATCTCACCATCCTAAATTGACTGTGGTTGAGAAAGCACGATCAGGGTGTTAGCCGAGGCACAAATGCACATGTGTTCTGAGGTTATATGGGGATAAATTTAGAAGGGCCAAAGCCCAGCTAAAATTTAATTTGTCTTCTTCGCTAAAATACAGTAAAAATGTTTCTAGAAACACATTAACAGGAAAAGGAGGACTAAGAATCTCCATAATTCATTGGATGAGGTTGGAATCATAGTGACAGAAGATGAGGAAATGGCTGAGGTATTTAATGTCTTCTTTGCCTCATTCTCTACTAGTAAGATCAATTGTTCTTGGGGTATCCAGCCCACTGAGCTGGGAGACAGAGACAGGCAGCTGAATGAAGCTGAGTTTTTCCAAGGGGAATTGGCTAGTAACCTACTAGACTCTTCAGACTTACACAAGTCTGTAGGGCTGGATGGGATCCACCCAAGGATACATTGTCGTCCATCACTCGGGCACATTACAATGGACCATCCATGCCCATGGTGCTCACCCCAGCAGCACTGCAGCCCCAGCACATGCATCTGGGGTAAGCACAAGACCACTGCTCACTCCATCCCCCATCTCTTGTCTTGTGCTCGGCACTGGTGTTTCATTCCAGTCACTGAGGTGTCGGCCATATCTTCCGTGAGATTGCTCTGGCCATGAGAGATGTCACCAGGCCCATATGGCAAGAAGTTTTATTGGATAACACCTTGTGCTGCCCTGGGAGGGAGGCTGCGGAAAAGTCCCACAGGCTCTCCCCACAGCCCAGCACTGCTGGCCAGCCCTCTGGTCTCCTTTGCTTCCTCCCACAGTGGGGTCACAGGCAGCACTTGCCTCAGTCAGGCAGGTTGTCTCCTTTCTTTCTCCCCTAGCCAGGAAGTACAAGGGCGATCCCCTCTACTCAGCAACCATCAGGCCTCAATCGGGCACTGTGTCCTCTTTGGGGTCCTGAGCAGGAGGGAGGTCAACAAACCAGAGGGACTCAGGGGAGGCAGGAAGGTTTGTGGGGCTGGGGCTGGTTCAGTGTGGAGCAGAGGAAGCATCAGGGCACCTCACAGCACACCCTAGTGTCTCTGGTGAAGGGGATGGGGACAGGGTCTTTCCAGTGCTGTCTGGTGGGAGTGTGAGAGATGGTAACATCTCCTGAAACTAGGGAGGTTCAGGCTGGAGATAAGGAATTAAAACCAAAGTCCTTGTGAGGATCATGAAGCACTGGCGTGAGTTGCCCAGAGAGGAGGGGGGGATCCATGAGCCTGGAGGTCTTCAAGACCTCAGTGGCCACAACCCAGAGCACAACTATTGCAAGCCCATGGGAAGGGACGCCCGCTGAAGTCCCAGTGGAGAGAGATTTGCCAGAGGGAAATGCAGAGAAGGTTTCCAGGGGTACAACAGATTCCCTAAGCTGCAATGTCAGAAGACCACTTTTCTGGTTTCCTTCTGCTCAGCAGTTTTCACAAACATTGTTGTGGAATAGAATAGAACAGTTCAAGTTGGAAGGAACTCACAATGATCACCTAGTCTGACTGCCTGACCACTCCAGGGCTGGCCAAAACTTGTTAACAGAGACTGTTATTGAGGGTGTTGTCTAAATGCCTTGGAAACACTGACAGGCATGGGGCATTGACCACCTCTCTCGGAAGCCTGTTGCAGTGTTTGACCACCCCCTTGGTAAAGAAATGCTCCCAAATGTCAATCTGAACTTCCCTTGGTGCAACTTTGAGCCATTCCCACGCGTCCTGTCACTGGATCCCAGGGAGAAGAACTCAGCAGCTCCCTCTCTGCTTCCCCTCCTCAGGAAGCTGTAGAGAGCAACAAGGTCACCCCTCAGCCTCCTCTCCTCCAAACTAGGCAAACCTAAAACTCTTAGCCAGTCCTTAAAGGATATTTCTTCTGGCCCTTTCACCACTTTTGTTGCCTTCCTCTAGACGAGTTCAAGGACCTTCACATCTTTCTTAAAGTGTGGGGCCCAGAACTACAGACAGTACTCCATGTGAGGCCACACGAATGCTGAATACAGAAGAATGATCAACTCTCTTGACCAGCTGGTTAGGCTGTGTTTGATGCACCCCAGGACACAGTTTGCCCTCGAGGCTGCCAGGGCACACTGCTGGCTCATATTGAGCCTACTGTCCCTGTCTGTGGGTCTGTTCTCCAGCCACTCCTCTCCCAATGTATACTTGCATTGCTGTATGAGGAATCTCGAATTTGGACTTGTTAAATTTCATCCCATTAATTGTTGCCCAATGATTCAACAATTAGTAATCACAGAAAGTGGTGAGCATACAGGAGTTTTATTGTAATCACAGACCTTAAACTGGGGGAAATTTACACCCTTGTAGAGACCCGTTATCATTCTAAATCATTACAGTAATTAGTAACAACCACAAGACCCCAGTTTTATGAATGCTGCTTTCCACAGCATTGGCTGTGAGCAGAGGAAAAATATACTCTCTGAAAAGTGTGTGCTTTTGAGGTCTTAATTTAAAGCAAGGAGAGATATGGAGTAGGGGAAATGCTATCCTGTACCTGTAGGATGAAAAGTGTGGTTAGATGGCATAGTTGGGTATAACTTATAATCAAAAGAACCACTGGAGTTGCCAAAACAGCTTGTTTCATGATCTCACATTGACCTTCCTGAATGTTTTTCTTCTTTTTTAAAAACACTGATATTCTTAGTTTTGATATTTTTAAGGAAAAAAAATCTCTATCTTGTTTTGAAATGCCAATGACTATATTGATATTCCAGGAAGTTTGAAACTTGATTTGGATCATGTTGATGCTAAACACAAAATATTTCTTATCTACTCCAAAGTTTTAATATTCCCACAGTGTATGAACTGGAATTGTCTCAGATAGTATTGCTAGCAGTAAAAACGAAGAAATCTGTTTCCCTTTCCCTTAGTTACAGATTCTCAATTTGAAGTTTTTATGAAAACTTACAGCTCAATTGTAATTTACCCCAGCAGAGCCTCCAGTTTCATGCCATTCTAAGAAGAAATTCTGCTCCTGAATAGAGCTAGGAGAAAAGAGTCACTGTCCTGCATGACTAGAACAGAGATAGCGTAGCGGGAGTGTTACCAAAATGGATTTGCTTGCATATTTCTTCTCTTCCAGTTCATCCGTGGGTACCAGAAAGAAGGCAGCAGATGTACACACTAGTTAAAACACTTTTTTATTGTTGGCAATAAAGGTGCCTCTTGGCTAGAAGCACAACAAGGACCCTGTTTTACAACTCTTGATTCCTTACATGCAATCCTAAGACTATTCACATATTCATTTTTACAATTTACATAACCTGTTCGCTTTGGCCATGATATTGCTTGTTACCACTCACTTATTGAGTATTTGTGCATCCGAACCCCCCATGCAGTCATGCTTAATGCATATTTATTAGCTGTGTTTGTGTTTGCATGATCTTGATTAAATTTTGCTGCTTTCAGCCGGTTTGGTCTGGTTTCTTCTAACACCAAACCGCCTTGTACAGGCAAGGTCACTGTCAGTCAAGTTCTGTTGGGTAGGTCTTCAGATCCGTCTTTACTTGTAGCTTTTTCTTATATAACAGCAGCTCAGGCAGTAACAGCAAAAAGTAGTTTATGCTGGCAGCAGACTCAGGAAACCAGGAGAGGGTTGTAGCACAAAAAGTTAAGGTCAGGTTTCTTGCCAAGGTTTGTTTTACAAATGGGTTTAGGACAAGCTGGGTCACTTCGATAGATGATATCTGAAACAAAGCAGAGAAGTTCTGATTTCAGCATTTTACAATAAATTAATATTTTTTCGGTTGGGCGTGTTATATGTGCACATATGTGCCTGTGAATGACAATAGCAATTAAATGTTGTATGTATGTCAGCATTGGGAATTGGACAATGAATACACTAGCCTGTTAAAGAGACCAACACTTTGCTTTCAGCATGACACAGAGTTCAACCTAAAGCAAGACATGCAATTTTGCAAATAAGGGAAATCAACCATAGGAGGTAATGATGGCAGGATAAATTCTACCTCAGATGATATCTTCAACTGAAGATCATGTGCCTTCCTGAGAAGAAAGCACTTGCTTAATCAGCAATAGTCAGAGAATGAGGTGGAGTAATTTGGAGAAAAGCATTACTATAGTGGCTTGTACCTGGCCTAGATTCTGCTGCAGCAACACTTCTAGAAAATTGTGTAGTACAAAGAGATAAGGTCTGGCAAATTACGATGGATCTCTGAATAATGGAGAAGTTTACTCATAAACAGATGAAGATGGAGTGTAACTTGCTGGTTAGTCAAAATAAGTAAAATTTTTGAAGTACTTATTAAATAATTATATAGTACTGTTAATTTTCATGGATGCTGGATGAAATTTATAATAGACAGATTCCTCTTACATACCACAGCACTGTTTCAGCCTTTGGCCTTTCATAGTCAACTATTTCACTTCTTTAAATGTGTGCTGTGGAAAATCTACCACAAAGCACTACCAGAGATATCAGCTACTTCTTTATGTTCCTTAGTGGTTTGAATATCACAGCAGGGGATCAGTGCTACACTGCCATGCATCTGTGTTATGGTAAGTGCCTGAAAGCCCAAAGTCCAAGATCCATGGGACTATGTGAAATAATTGCATAAAGGAGCCCCCGATTCTCTCAGCTGCTGGTGGCCCATGGGTGTGTGCTGAAAGCGCGTCCCAAGGCTATAAAAAATTCCTTCATAGTCAGTCACCAGTCATGGAAGAAGTACAGCGTTGAGACCTGAGAACTGTACCAAAAAGAAAAAAAGAGCAAGAAGAATTTGAGCAACAGGATAATATGCCTGACAACCTGGGAAAGTGACACCTTGAAGCCCTGCACTGCATGAAGTCCATTAGACAGTGGCCTAAGCTCAAGACCCTGCCTAGAGAGTCAAACATCTTAGGGTAAGATCTCACCACTGAGTCAATTTTCTCACTACACACACCGGTTCAAAGCTGGGAGCATACTCCTGGCTTCAAGGATCCTGACTGTTGCAGACCCGTAGACCCCTCAGCATCATCCGGGGTTGTGCACAGCAAGATTGGTGTGCACCTGTTTGTGTGCTTTCACCTCATGTTAGGTGTGTTTCACCTCTTCAACCACCAAAAAGTCCCTATTGTGTATTGCTACAGTTTGCCTAGGTAACTCTTGGTAAAAGACTCTGTGCTTTCTCTGAGAAACAGCAAGGCAAATCCTTGCATCAGTCAGTGCTCAACTAAGTCAGTGCATTTGGTCTGGGCAATAACTTGCCATAAGTGCCTACACCCTGTTGCCTGGGTCATCCCACTGTCTTGGATACCCGCATGTTATTAAGGCTGTCAGTCCTTATTAGTGTTACCGTAATTTTTACAAGTCCTGCCCAGATATTAGGAACAATGGCAGATAAAGAACATGAAGGTGGCTCTTGCTGAAGCACTGACAATCTAAGGAAGGAAGGAACGAAGTCGTGCTTGCAAAAAAGCAGCACGTTCATAGCAGAAGTTGTGTTTCGGACCTCTTGGAGGCAAGTGCTGACTTTGCAAAACCAAGCAAGGAGCGACAGGAACAGTAGTGTGGCCTGCACAAGGCCCTGAAGGTGGAAAAAGCAGCTCACATTGGCTGTGCTGAAGTGGAGGGAAGTATTCAGAGGGCAGTACTCCAGGTGAATGTCTGTGAGGCTAGATACCTGCAGGTGAGCAGCAAGAGAGATATGGGAGGAAGAAGCAAGGTTTTGAGCTTGTAACGGTGGTTAGGAAGGGCTGTTACGTAGGTAGATGTGTAGAAGGACTCCAGAAGGGCAGCACAGACTGGAGGGGCTCTGGATCAAATGGAGTGCAATGGTAACAGAGAGGTGAGGGCAAGTAGCAGAGTGACTGGCAGGTGGTAAAATGAAGAGCTCCCACCTTACCCTCAATGAAGGGCAGCATTTACACCTTTTGCAAGGAGTGATGCACGCCAGAAAAGCATTTTGAAAGCAGAAGTTTTCCACTGCTGACATTAAATGTACATGAATTAGTGTGAAGTGTCCTAGAATGCAGTGTTTATTTTCAGTGAGGGTGACATTTACCGTTGAGTTGACTGGTCTGGGTTCCACACACCTTTATGCAGAGCTCCCATTCACTTTCTGTGTTACACCTCTCGGGAAGGCTGAACTAGCTGCTAGCATGTCTCCCGAGCAGGTGACCTGGTACTTAGATCCCAGTTTGCAGGAATGAGTTAATTCACCCTTAATCTAATTCTGCAGGCATTCAGGAGCTCTGTCTGCCTCCTGTTGGCAGCTTTCTTTCTTTCACTACAGGAATAATTTGGAGGTTTACTAGAGGTATGAAACTGCTAACAGCCTCCCACAGTCATTCTCGTTTATTGTGCAAGACAACACTGAAGCAGCTTCACACTGTGTTTGTGATGACAGCAAAGAGCATCTCCTCAGGTTAATCCACTGACGAGGCTGCCAGGTATTAGGCAGCGACCAAGGGAGCAGCAGTAGCTTGCAGCAAGGTAGTTGTAACCACGTCAGCCACTACCAACCGCAGGCAGAAGAGGGTCTGGCTGTTACTTTGCCTCAGCTCTCTCAGTGACCTCCCATGTCTGCACTCTGAAGGTCTGAAAAAAGTCATCAAAAGGGGCTGGAGCCTTCAGACTTGGAGAAATCCCACTCCGAAGCAGTGGCACTCCCTTGGATGAGAAATTGTGGTGTGCATTTTCAGCACCACACCCAGAAGTGTGGAAGTTTCCCTTGGAGTTCCCATCAGCACTTGGACACCGTGGATGTCAGCACTGGGGCCTGCACGGAAGCACCGTGTAGTTCACGCACACTGACCTAAAGTGAGGATGAGATACAAATGGAAGACAGCCCCTACTGTCGAAAGGGAACTGAAATTGCTTTTAAGTAGTTATTCACAGTTGGGATCTTTTATTTTGATAGTGATTGCATTTTTGTTGTTAACCTTTTGGCTGGATTGGCACTCAAACAGCTGCTGCAGCGCAGTGCTTTCCTCGCGTATGTATAACCTGACAGCTGGAGAGTGTGAGCCCTCCGGGCTCATCAGAAATGCACATGTATGTATAGCTACTCTGTCCACCTAAAGCTGTGTGTAAAACAATACTAACTCCTATGTCACAGAGACCACAGAAGGATTGCAGTTTGCAGGGACATGGGTAGCTCCCAGTCCAAACTTCTACTCGGAGTGGGGTCAGGAATGAATTCAAACCCTAGTGGTCAGCGCTTTCTCCAGCCAAACTTTGAAAACCTCCAAGGACAGAGATCCCACAACCTCCCTGACTCCTGCTACAGTGCTTAACTGTTCTTATTTTTCACCCTTGCAAGCATGCTGAACCTCTCTAGTTTCAGCTGATGTCATTGCCTCTTGCCCTCCTGCCAGGCAGGACTGGGAAGAGCCTGTCCCCATCCCCTTGATGTCTTCCCCACAGGCACCGGGGTGTGCTGTGAGGTTCCCCAAACTCTTCCTTGCTCCATGCTGAGCCAGCCCCAACCCCACAGACCCTCCTTGCCTCCCCTGAGGTTTGTCAGTGTATCTACTGGCAGGGACCCCAAAGAGGACCTAGTGGCCAGATGAGNGGGTGCATTCCTCCCCAGAGCACAGCGCTGTAGGTCTTGGCCCTCTGCTCTTGCAAGGGCCCTTTCCCCTGACCTGAGCACCATGAGGCCTCTGTAGTACATGTTTCAGGGCCTGTTTTCCCTTGCTTGAGTGCCGTGGTGCCTGGCCCTGTGTGCTTTTAAGTCTTCTAAGTACTTATTCTTACACCTTATTCTTACAAAACACTGTGAGGCTCATAACAGAATGAGCTGAACTTGTTCAGTGCTGAACTTGTAAGTTCAGATGTTCCCAGTACAGAAAAGCTGACAACCACATTGCTTCAAAGGCAGGCAGTGTACTGAGATGTTACATCCTCAATGTGGCTGAGAAACAGAACAGCAAAAACATTTACAATGTTTTATTTTTCAGCAGGATTTGTTCAATTAAGTAATTCCTGGTTGATAAAACTAATCAAAACACTTAAGAAAATACAAATATGTAAACATACAAATATCAGTAACATAAATGTCTGCATTAAATGAAGATTTTTATGATGCCAGTTAATCAAGATGAGTATTAGTCTTAAACTCTTTCAATGCATTTGCAATATCCAACTGTGAAATCCTGGTGAAAATGAAATCTTTTATAGCAGTCATAAATTGAAAGGGATGAATATGCACACAGGCACAAAAAGTGAATGGCTCTTTATCTGAGGCCCTGCTGAAACAACCTTTTAAAGAAAGAAACGTATGAAGCCATCTCCTAGGTCGTCATAAGGAGAGTTTTCAGGGTTTTAAGCACAGGGGAGCTTTAGGGTTTTTTGTTTTATTCTATTTCTCTCTATCCTTCTCTGTTACAATTAATTTGCAAAAAATTACATTAATTCCCCCAAGTTGAGTCTATAGGTTTTGAATTATGTCTCACTTTGTTCTACTGGGAAAACCATGTCATGTGCCGCAAAAAATGAGTTCTGGTCTTTCTAAGCTGACTGGTTTTCTGAAATTTACACAGTTCAGAACTGGAACAAGAAACATCTTCTTATGAATACTAAAGTTATTAAAAATCTGGAAAAATTACAACACATGTAATTCAGATTAATTATTTTAGTTGTTCAAGCATTTGCTGATTAAATACAAAACAAACCTCATATAGCAAAAAATAGCATAAAAGAAGTATGCAGAATTTGGACTAACAGTACAAGAGCTGGAAAGAGACAATAACTCCCATAATGTAAGATGTGAACTGGTTTATCTTTCAGCAGTAAACAACGATAATTCAGAACTGGAACTTAAAAACGTGATGCATTTCAGGTGAGAAAGATAAACCAACAAGATTTAAAGAAAAAGTCTGCAAAGAAACAGAAGAAACAAAGAAACACAGCTAACCATTATGCTCACAAACCAACTGGTTTGAACAAAAGGATTGCATGTCATGATAAATTTGGACCCTGAGATCCTTAAACACTTTCTACAGATAACTGGTATCATAATAGACCTCTATCTGTATGTTGTCCTTGGCTCAAGCACAGAGCAAGTAGTAGATCTGAGGAGAAATGTCCTCTGTTGACATTCAAGTGGTGAGACAGAGCAAGAAAAATAGATAAGAATAAACCCAGAGAGTAAGCAGATGACATGAAAAAAAGTTTATGGTAAAAACAAAAATGAGAAGGAAGTGAGAGGTAAACAGAAGTCACTGAATAAAGAAAAGTGCTTTGAACACTGAAACACAGACAATGCAGGTATCTTAAGGTGGTTATATTTCTGCCTAAGACTATTCCTTTCAGGCTCGTTGGCAAAATCTTGGTGCAGGTCCATATCTCTGCAGGTATCCCAGAATTTGTCAACAATATAGCAGCAGCAATATGTCAAATGAGCCCAAACCACCCCGGAGGGGAGGACAAACGGATCCCAGAGGGGGCCCAACCATCCCAGAGGTGGGAAGGCAAACTGACCTGACCCCAGCAGTGGTCCCAGAGAAGGAGCGTGAAGTAACAGACAGAAGGCAGTCTCTCACTTCAAAAATGGTCTGAGGTGTGGAGTCTGGAGTCAGCCAGACATCCCCAGAGCNAAATTACAACACATGTAATTCAGATTAATTATTTTAGTTGTTCAAGCATTTGCTGATTAAATACAAAACAAACCTCATATAGCAAAAAATAGCATAAAAGAAGTATGCAGAATTTGGACTAACAGTACAAGAGCTGGAAAGAGACAATAACTCCCATAATGTAAGATGTGAACTGGTTTATCTTTCAGCAGTAAACAACGATAATTCAGAACTGGAACTTAAAAACGTGATGCATTTCAGGTGAGAAAGATAAACCAACAAGATTTAAAGAAAAAGTCTGCAAAGAAACAGAAGAAACAAAGAAACACAGCTAACCATTATGCTCACAAACCAACTGGTTTGAACAAAAGGATTGCATGTCATGATAAATTTGGACCCTGAGATCCTTAAACACTTTCTACAGATAACTGGTATCATAATAGACCTCTATCTGTATGTTGTCCTTGGCTCAAGCACAGAGCAAGTAGTAGATCTGAGGAGAAATGTCCTCTGTTGACATTCAAGTGGTGAGACAGAGCAAGAAAAATAGATAAGAATAAACCCAGAGAGTAAGCAGATGACATGAAAAAAAGTTTATGGTAAAAACAAAAATGAGAAGGAAGTGAGAGGTAAACAGAAGTCACTGAATAAAGAAAAGTGCTTTGAACACTGAAACACAGACAATGCAGGTATCTTAAGGTGGTTATATTTCTGCCTAAGACTATTCCTTTCAGGCTCGTTGGCAAAATCTTGGTGCAGGTCCATATCTCTGCAGGTATCCCAGAATTTGTCAACAATATAGCAGCAGCAATATGTCAAATGAGCCCAAACCACCCCGGAGGGGAGGACAAACGGATCCCAGAGGGGGCCCAACCATCCCAGAGGTGGGAAGGCAAACTGACCTGACCCCAGCAGTGGTCCCAGAGAAGGAGCGTGAAGTAACAGACAGAAGGCAGTCTCTCACTTCAAAAATGGTCTGAGGTGTGGAGTCTGGAGTCAGCCAGACATCCCCAGAGCGAGTCCAAGATCTCATAGAAAGTTTGTGTGGAGCATTCAACCTTTTGGAAAAGAAAAGTATGTGCAGCATGGGAAGTTCTCAGGGAGAGGCTCCATCCTGAATAAAAATAAAGTCTGTTTTATATCATAGAGACGTAAGATGGTGTAGGTCACCACCAATAAATGCTGTTAATTTTTCACCTGTAACAGCCACTAGGTGATGGAGTTTTCTGTTCTTTTGGACCAATTTTATTTTCCTAGACCTCTTCTGCTTTTTCAGACAAAAATTCTCTAGTTCCCTTTGTTTTGCACTTATCAGTGGTGTCTCAGGCTATCTTCTATTTTAGGGTTCCCAGCTATATTTCAGAGGGGCTAGCTACACTTTTCAAGGATACTTCTGGTTCCCAGGCTGGCAGACAATTTCCCTGTGTTTTTCAGCAATTATTTTCTTCTTTTTGGTAGTTTTCCCTTTCTGATCAGGCCACCTTTATGATTTCTCACATCAACAGACTCAGTTCCCCATCAGCTAATGATGTGGAGTCACTCTGCATGCGAGCTCTGGTCGGCTGAGCATACATGTACACCTGACTGTGATGGATGCACTTGACCTTCTGCCCACTTTTCTTTTACCAAACCAGCAGCAGTATGATGCAGTCTCCAAAGCAGGTAAAGGCCTGAGCCATAGCTGGGCCAAGAACTCCTCTAGAAAACCCATGAGGAGCAGAGCAACACAGTAAACACCGAAAAGTTGTGAGTATAAGGAGCCTCCTGCCATACCTCTCTCATAGCGTGCAATTTGACTAGAAGACAAGCCATGTACCACATCAATATGACAGCCTAAGTGAGCCTTCTCAGAGCTCTGCCTTCTAGGCAGCATGGCTGCATGATGATCATCTCACCTTGGGCTGGGACACCTGTCAAGGCTGCTTCTCAAAGCAAGGAGATCCTTTACCAATGACAGATCAGTGGATGAGCCCAGTTTGAATTCTCCCTGCATGCCAATTGGACTGCATGCCAGGCAACTCTGCTTTAGGAGGCATGCCTCTCACTGCTGAGGCATATTAGTTGTTTAGCCTAAAGCAGTAAGTTTTAAGTAGAGTGAAAATTGTGTGATTCAGTATGCTGCTTTCTTAGCTTAGCATGAGTAGCTACATTTGCTGAAGCCTTAGGCTGTAAACTGTAAATTTCCACTTATGTATGCTTTTACTTTTAGTAGCTGGCATAGTGTGCTAGGTTTTGGATTTTCAGTGTGACAACAATGCAGAAAACACACTGGTATTGTTGTTATGATAGAAAATGCAGTGATGTTGTGATTATGGCCAGATAATGCTTATCTTAAGTCTAGGACCAGGAGTGGATCCAGCTGCACCTGACTACTCACTAGAAGGAGTTTAGAAAGCAAGGGGTTCCTTTCTGAACCTTATGACTCAACAGGAGGGTCTCCCTTACCTTTTTGCCTTTCCAGTCCCTGTATAAGTCATTCCAAATTATTCTAACACGAATTTCCCTCTGTATGTTTCCTCCACATGGTAAGAGTAACTTGCCATCAAACTCCTTTTATCTAAACACTCCTCCACAACACTGAAACAACACGACTTTGCTTTCCATATTCAGATATCAAATGACCAAGTGAAGTGATAATAAAGTCTGGTCAGACACTGTCAAATTTAACAGCTTCTAGGTCAACATAATAAAGCAACAGCAGAAGATTCTCTCTTTCCAGCTAAGTTGCTTTGTATGCCCCTGTCAGTCATGGTACACGCAAAACATTGCAGGTTATTCTGTAAAGTTATTCTGTAAAGTTATTCAGTATTTTGCTCTGGAAAGGAGGAATTTAAAAGTTAGAAGCAGAACTAAACAGAAAAAAACCATAATGAGTTGACAGCAGCCCTTGAATCTTTCCCTTAAAGAGGTTTTGTAAAGGGCAGTCCAGACTCACTGAAGATGCTTCCTTGTCATTAGCTGCCTCCCTAATGAATCAAGGGGCTATAGAGAAATACAAAGCACAGTAACCATGGTAGGTTATGATTAATGATGGCACTGTGACTGGTAAGGAAATAAACCATCATGATGGTAACTGTGAAAGACCTGGGCCAGAGCATTTGTAGCAACATTAGCTGTGGATGTATGTACGGGAGTTAACTTGCTAAGGCTGGATGTGCATGTAGGACATAACTATCATTTTGATTCTCCAAGATGGCTTTACAGTCCCACAGCAGTGCGAGGTAATGTGGCTTAGGAGTGTGCATACAGCTAATGCAAGCTAGGAAGATTGTCTTGATGGCTCTTTATGCCCTGCAGGCATGAAGGTCAGTGAAGAAGGAGAGGGAGGATGTGCTCCAGGCACCAGAGTGGAGATTAAGCAGGCTGTCCCCGTGCAGCCCATGGAGGACCATGGTAGGGCAAATATCTGCCTTGCAGTCCGTAGAGGACCCCATGCTGCAGTAGGGGATGTGCCCTGAAGGAAGCTGCAGCCCCTGGAAAGCCTACACAGGAGCAGGCTTCTGACAGGAAGTTGTGGCCTGTGGAGGAACCATGCTGGAGCAGTCTGTTCCTGAAGGACTACACCCTGTGGAAAGGATTTGGGGTGGTTCTGGAAGAACTGCAGCCCATGGGAAAGAATCCACATTGAAGAAGTTAATAAAGGACTGTCTCCCATAGGAGGGATCCCATGCTAAATCAGGGGAATGGCATGGGGAGGGTGGTGTTGCAGAGACAAAGTGTGATGAACAGGGCAAAACCCTCATTCCCCATCCCCCTTCTTGGGGAGGAGGTAGAAGAGTAGAAAATTAAATTAAGCCTGGGAAGAAGGGGGTGGTGGTGGCGGGGAAAGTGTTTTATCCTCCTCTGTACATAGCACAGAGGCAATGACTGCCTGAAATGAGTTTACAGTCTGAACAGTTTTCAAACAAAGCTGTTTCTGTGTGAAACGCTGTCCATGTCACTGAGAGAAAGATGTGCATTGAAGTACTAATGTCAGGAGATACCTATTTTAGGAAGGGTGAAAAGGGTGTAGATGTAAGCATACTGTGAACTTAAGTTCGCCAATAACTGCATTAACAGATTTAAGATATTTCCAGACCTTGAACTGTGCAAGTTCTATCCGTGTCTGAATCAGTTTATTGCAAATCAGCTTGGTGCTGTTGGTCTAATGCTCAACAACATTCATGGTTAGATCTGAGGGCTATTAGCAGATACAAGTTTGATTTCTGCCTTTCGTTTTTGATAAAAACAAGAAGCAATAACCACGATAGAACAAAACAAAGCAAAACAAAATCCAGTAGCAATCCAGAAGCAACAGCCGCAAGAGAAGGGTAAATAATTACAAACATCAAATGCTACAGTGACACCAAATGGTAAAATAGTAGCCTTCACGCTTCAAGTTTCAAAGTTAGGTATCTGTTCAGATGCTTCTCATCTCTCTCCTACTTTGCCTTTTCTTCTCTTCCCATGCAAGTCAGTGTCAGTATCACTGCTAGAGTGCATTTTCCTTATCAGTATATTGCTTCTTCTGCAGTAAGCATTACTAAAACTCTCTCCCCACGTGCCCAAAGTTCAAATTAAGTCCAATGAAAGAAAAATAGACTTTTAATGTTTTATATTCTCAATAGGTCCCTTTGTTCCCACTAGTATCGTATGGCAGACAAAGGTGACACAATTCACCAGGAGTAAATTTATCTTCATATTAAACTGTTGAGGATTTTTTTTTTGTTATTTGAGAAGTCTCTCCTTCTATTCTTCCTCGAAAAATCTAAAGGTATATATCCTTTTGAGACTGAAAGGAGTGCAATAATTCTTTGTAATTTGCCTTAAGGTCTTAGTTACCTTGATTTTATTAAGTGGTTTTCTTCACTGAGCCCTTTTGTTTGATCAGCCTTCCTCCCCACCCCCCAGAGCCGGTTATGATGTGTATACACACAAAATGCTTTCCCATCTGCATAATACTTGATGCTCCTGTGTTCTTAAGCCTATTTTAGGTCAGCCACTGCTTCCTAGAGGCAACTTTATCAATTTATTTAAAAATTGTGTCAATATAACACCAATACTAGAAAAGAGAACAAAAAAGGTTTAGTTTAGTACTGTCATTACATACATAATATTTGATTGTGTGATACTACTATTTTTCTTACTATTCTACCTGCACAACTGTGTACTCCCATTTTGTGATATAATCTCTTTTTCAATTTGCATTATAGTAGCTCTGTCATGCAGTGCATGGTTTAATAAAAAAATTATTATGTCTTACAGGACTTGAATTGGATTGATCTTCAAAAAGGGCAAGAAGGAGGACCCGGGTAACTATAGACCGGTCAGCCTCACCTCCATCCCTGGAAAAGTGATGGAACAACTTATTCTTGATGCTCTCTCTAGGCATATCAGGGATAAGAAGGTCATTAGAGGCAGTCAACATGGCTTCACCAAGGGGAAGTCATGCTTGACCAACCTGATAGCCT
>VZTO01022992.1:0-54231 GCA_013400615.1 Syrrhaptes paradoxus | reverse complement strand
TCCCAGGCCAAGAGCTGACCAAAGCAGGAGAAAAAAAAAAACAAACAGCTAATGATTCCCCTGGAGAGGGGGGATCCCGAAACTCACGGAACGGAGATAACGAGCATCCCGGGTCGAGAGCTAACGGCATCTGTGGGGGGGTAAAGGCCTTGGGAGAGCGAATGCAGGTACCCGAAGCGAGATGATCCGGAGCCCAAGGGAAGTGAAAGAGAGCGATCTCCTTTTAAGGGTCCTCAGCTATATACTGGGTATGACGTGCATGGGATGGAATAATTGGTCAGTCTGCTTCTCAATCTTGACCTAAAAGCAAATCCCAAGCTAGAAGCCGGACTGTCTCCTGTCTCTCCCTCTTCCCCCCCCCTCCCGCTCTATCTGTGGAGAGGAGAGAGGCTGAATGTATTTGTCCTTGAGAGTATCCTAGCAATAACTATAAATGTTATTTTATTATCAGTTTTCTCCTGAGCAGGAATCCAAAACATAGCTTCTTGCTAGCTATTTATGAAGAGAAGGAAGAAAGAAAAAAAAAATTAACTCTCCTCTGCTTAACCCACAACAGATGGTGACCTTTGATTATTCTGATTGTCCTTGTATAATCGCAGGTAGTGGAATGGTATGTATATAGTTCATGTCCTGTTGCCAATTTAGTGTTATTAAGTTGTTAATTACACAGGTTAAGTGTGAAGAGCTTGTGGGGAGGGTCTGGAAAGTTAATTACACAGTGTTAAGTAAGTGTGAAAAGCTTGTGGGGAGGGTCTGGAAAGTTACTGGGACTAAATCATTTATCACAATCTCAAACGTACCGTACACTGTCTACTGAGGGACCCCAAAATCCTACTCCTTGCTAATAAGTGAAAGTATGAAATGACTTATGGACTCCTTCCCTTGCTAACAAGATTGCCTTCCCTTCCAACCAAGAAGCAAATCTTGACCTTCCTCACCTCTGAGACGCTAACACCTCTGAGACGCTAACAAGCAAAGTATGGCCAAAGAGTATCTAATACAGGGTCTGCATGACCACAGAGGCAATTGGTTGAAAGGGTTA
The DNA here is from genome assembly GCA_013400615.1 of Syrrhaptes paradoxus. NCBI lineage: Eukaryota > Metazoa > Chordata > Aves > Pterocliformes > Pteroclidae > Syrrhaptes > Syrrhaptes paradoxus. Next base: position 53,189 of record VZTO01022992.1, on the reverse strand, counting down.
ATGCTGGCCTTCCTCCCCATTAAGCATGTGCAAAATGAGGGTTCTTCCCATGCAAATTAAGGAAATACCCCTTGTCACTTCCTGTGCAAATTAAGGAGTCACCTCCCTCACTTCTTATGCTAATTGAAGAAAGTTAGATGGAGACTTGATAACTTTTGTCTGTAAAGAGTGAAGAATCAAAAGGGAAGGTGCACACCCACATCTGAGGATCAGAACTTCGAGCAAAGGCCATCTCTGGATCCAAGGGTGGTGATATAGTTCCAGAATATTTTCTGTCTCTCCTCTCTTTCCGGTTCCTCTTCTCTCTTTGAGTTACCTTTTATTTCTCTCTGCCCTGCCCCGCCCTCCCACCCCCTCCTTCTGGGGCTTGTTCATCCAGTTTCCATGGGAAGTCTCATTGTGATAAGTGATTGCCTATTTTAGTACTGATAAGTAATTGCAAGTAAGTTTTAATAGTAGTTGTGATACATTGTTAGTAGTTGTCTTATCATACTAAGTTTTAGTGTTGTCAGTAGGAAATGGTATTTTTATAAGTATTATTTGCCAAGTAATTTATCTTCTGTAATTCTGATATATTTTATATCTTTTTAATAAAATTATTGTTTAATTGAGCCACTCGAGGCAATTATTGTTATCTCCACTATTACCACACTGATATCCAAAAGAAACCTTGCCCTCACCCACCGAGTGGGATGGGACAAGTGTAATAAATTGTACAGGAATCCATTTATGAAATAGCAAATCATAGAATTTATTAGTAAGCACAACAAGCGAAACAGCGCTGGGCAGCCACGGGAGTCTGTGCTCTACCACTGACGCGCGCTTACACTCTCCACAGTCCCCCTTTTTATCATTGGTTTCTTCTGGATTACGTGATCTCTCAGGCTTGGTGGTTTAGCGTCAACGAGGGGGGGGCATCCCATTTTAAGAGATTAGGGCAGCAGTTTTTTATCTATGTTGCCCTTCTCAGTGTTCTTGCAAAAGACATAATTGCTCCATCGGCCTTGAAACTGCTGGTCGCATGCCGCTCCCTTATCGTTCTGTCTTGAGACGTCTTGTTTCTTACGGCAGGATGTCTCAGCATCCCTGGCTGTCTGTTAATCTTTAGATTCTTAAAGCATAAATTGTTCTTTACAGCAATTTCAATGAACAAATACCCACAATATATCACAATCCCCCCTTTTTATTTATCATTAATTTTGTTCATTGAACCTTTGTAATGCCTGACTACTGAGAGTAGTAGATTTAGGTACAGCAGCATACACACAACACCAAAGTATAAGATTTGAAGGAGCCTTAACAACTGTCAGAAGCAGGTAAAGGTCCGATAAATACACCTAATTCAATGGAAGAAAGTTTTATTTTTAAATATCAGTCAATACAGGACAACTAAGGCTGTTTCTGAAGAGATTTAATCTAAGCAGTCAGATGCAGAAGGAGTTACCCACAAAAGGACATTCTGATGAACATTTTTAGGAAGTCCCTAAAGAGAAAAGTATTCTATGCAAAGACTGAAAAAGATGATGTTTGCCCATAGAAATTTCTATCAAACTTAGAATATCTGCTCTACAGCCAGTGTGGTAATGTGAAGAATGAAAGAGATTAATGTATTTGTCATCACATATACATTATTTTAACTTGAACAGGTTGCTTGGAACAGTCAGTAAAAGGAGACAAAGAGTACATCTGTGCAAATAGAACTGCTGCTCAAACCCCATTTAGTAGATGAGATATGTTGAAAAAGTGCTTGGTATTGCAACATGCTGTAAAGGACCAGACCTTCTGCATAACAGAAGAGGCACACAATGTCACAAATGAGGAAAAAAAATCTGGTGTGGTGTCTTTACATTTATAAACTAAAACTGGATCTATAATGCAGACTTCAGTACAGGTTCTCTATTATGAGAATTTCTGCTACAGAGAAGGATCCATTGTTAGAGATGTTCTGCGGTGATTGCTGAATATCGTGCAAATACTACAAGTAGCAAAACATCCATCTGTTTAAGCTCTGTTTGGCAGAAAACAGAAGAAAGAGTACAGAAGCAGTCTTCCAAAATATTCTCAATGTTACCTGAAGCTTCTGTTTACAATTGGAAACATCTTAAATATTCAGATTCATGATAAGTTTGTATGTTATCCTGTACCATAGCTTAAAAATCTATCCAACCAGTCAGAAGAAGGATATTATTGCAACCATGTAGTTTCACTGTGAAATGGCCTGTAGGAATTGATGAGCTTGAAAATACTGTCTTTTTGACACAGAACAGTTTATGTTGTTCTATTTATGCTATTGTCTTCAGAGGAAAAAATCACATGGAATCTGTGATACTTACGTCTAGGTTCTGTAAGATGCAGCCCTTCATAATTGTTAGTTTTTTAAGAATGGTGGATTTTTTCCCAATGTATTTTGAAATATGAAATATTTGAGGCTGCTAAGGTTCAAACACAAGCCTTAATTTCAGGAATAATGCATAGGTTCCCATGATCCAGCACCAGAGATACTGGAGATGTGTAAATCTTTTGACAAGCTGTATTTTTGGTTAAAAACTGAAGAATACAAATGCACAGAGAAACTGCAGAACCAAGTTATCAACAGGTGTAAAGTCCCTCTGTTTCAAGTTAATAATACATATATAGATAAAAAAGCCCTACCTGTGAAAACCTAAGTTCTCAGATCAAATTATAGAAAGTAGATACAATAGTCTTTTGCCTTGTCTCAACTGGCAGGTACTGCTGAAGACGCAGTTGTCCTTTGTTCTGTTTTGGATTCATCATTGATTTGTCTTGCCCAGCATATACAGAAATGAGAACACAAAGATGGACCCTAGTGAGTTGCCTTCGGAGCCTTCTTTTCTCCAGGCTGAGCAACCCCAACTCTCTCAACCTGTCCTCATGTGGGAGGTGCTCCAGCCCTCTGACCATTACTGTGGCCCTCCTCTGGACTCTCTCCAACAGGTCCAGGTCTTTATGTTGGGGGTCCCAGAGCTGGACGCAGTACTCCAGGTGGGGTCACACTAGAGCAGATTAGAGGAGGAGAATCGCCTCCTTCGACCTGCTTTGACAGAGCCCAGGACTCGGCTGGCTTTCTGGGCTGAAAGCATACACTCTTCCTCATGTTCAGCTTTTCATCAACGCACCCCCCCAAGTCCTCTTCCTCAGAGCTGCTCTCAAACCATTCTCTGCCCAGCCTGTATTTGTGCTTGGGATTGTCTTGACCCACGTGCAGGACCTTGCACTTGGCCTTGGCCTTCATGAGGTTCGCATGGGCCCACCTCTCAAGCCTGTCAGGGTCCCTCTGGCTGGCATCCCTTCCCTCCAGTGTGTCCACCACACCATAGGCACATAAATTTGAAAGCTGGGTAAGAGATTTTTAATTTTTGTTTGTGGTGGCTTTAAGTGGCAAATTCTTACTCCAGTGAGACCTGTGATATTCTACCATTGTGCCAGAGGTTGGAGGACTTGTGCTTTGGGACAGAAGTGAATGAAAAAACTATGCCTGTTGTATAGCTTGAAACCGATTTTCAGATTAGTGTAGATCATCCAAGAAATTACAAGTCTTCAGTTCACTGTGCATGTGTCTATCAGTAGTTCTCTCAGAAAGAAGAGGTAATTAATGGAAATTTTCAACAGCTAGTGAACAGAATTTTCTTCAATTGCATTCACTTTACAAAAGCATCTCATTGGACACTTCTGGTGGTGTGAGCACATCTTATGGAATATAGAGCTTGAAGCAAAAATTGCAGAGAATGAATTCTACATGCCTGACATACTTTAGTGGAAATTAGATGGTGCTATACCCCAATTAAGTTAGGAACAAGGAGAATTCTGTACGATACCTGTCCATGTAGAAGACGGCCTTCTCTCCCCAGCCTCACACATTTTTTTGTTAAAGAAGCTCAGAGCCAACCACCAGAAAGTCTGTTGGAAAATTCCTTAAAAATTCAAAGTGCTCATACAAGTCATTTCCTTTGCAGAGCTCTGCAAATGTAGTGATATAGATGTGGCAGGTCAGACTAGGGGGATTGTGTGTCACAGTAACCCAGATTTTTGAAATAGTCTAGCTTTAAATAAATCATTAAAAATACTATGTGATTTCTGGGCAGGATCCCCTTTCATTTGGTTTACCAGTGAAAAAAATCACAACAGAGAAAACCAACAGAAGAACAAGGTCCAATCTTTGTTTTATCTGACAGTGGAAATGGATGAAAATGTTTATTCCTTCAGCTGCCCCACCTGTGGTGTGCTGAAATCCATTGAGCTCTCTCCTGTGCCAGGATAACCTTTTGTAAAGCTGCACTGAAGTGACCCCATTTATGACAGTATGTTTTGTTTTAGTCCTGTGCTCCGTTTTACACCTCAGCCCTTCTGGGACCTGGATCAGCTTGCCTGGGAGGAGGGATGAATTATGCTGGAAGGTTAACTTGTGCCTGGAGAAAACAGTTGTTTCCAAACAGCCCCGGCCCCGATTACCTTAACCTGGTGTAGCGGTGTGTAGCCATGGGCTCCCTCATGCTGATCCAAGAACAGGGTCAGGGCTTTATTGCTGGGGGTGGGTGGAAAGAGTTGCCCCTCCTTACAGATGCAGGACTGTAACCCCCATGCCAGCCTGGTAATGAACTAGACTGTGTTTTCCATGCTGTTATGCTAGGTTTCAGTTTATATTTCCATTTCTTCAGGCTTCTGTGCTTCAAGTTTTTTCTGAGGGCAAGCTAAGATAATGCAGAAAATACGTATTGCTTAATTGAAGTGTAAAGTTAACCTGTATACATGCACTTGATCCTCATCACCTTCATCAGCAAAAGTAGGGCAGACAACACTCAATCTCTTATGGACTTTCCTACCTCATAGTACCATTTCAAACGTTTCTGAGGCAGTAGAGTGAGTTTGTACCAAAGCATCCCTTTGTATCGTCTTTCAAGCAGTCCGTGGTGCCCCACAATGACTTAAAAGCCAGATTCATGATTTCATTGAGTAATAGCCTAAATGACCACATGAGGAAACTGTGAGAATTGGCATTTCATCTGTTCTCTGGCAAATACAAAAGACAAAGGAATTTGAATGAACAAAAGCAAATCAGCATATGGATTGCCCCATTAGGAAGAAGTAACAATTTTGGACAATGTGGTCAATGAGGGTAAGTCTTACTTTCCATGGGAAAACACAGAAAAATTACTTATGAAGAAGAGGATGTTTCCTGTAGAGGTTTAAATAATGCAACCTGTATGTCAGCTAGCTAATTTGATGGGAGACAGGTGAGACAGTGAACAGATCTGCGGTAACAGAGAAGACCTCCATGCACTGCAGACAAGCAGGAATCAGCAAAAATTTAGAAAATTATCTTCAGGAAGCCACATCCTGAATAATGAAAATAGCTACTTGTGAGCATTCAAAGGCAAACTACTTTCATATAAAGAAAATCAAAACCTTCTACAAGTAAATTCAAGCATATTTTAGCTTTTCTGCTGGGTCGTAGGGCTTTGCTTGTATCTGCAATTGATACCAGCTGGACACCAACTTTATAATGACAATCTTACATCTCTTCATTCTGGGGACTTGCACATTTAAGTAAAAAAAAAAAACAACAAGAAAAAAAAGAAAAAAATCAGTATTGTGGTACTAAATTTGACTCTAAAAGACTAACATTAAATTCTGATGTAGATGATACAGATGTGTTTTCTGGTCAGTTGCTCAAACAACAGCTGGAAATTCTTGTAAGGTTTAATGAGTTGCATATATTGTATAATGGAGGCCCAGTCTGAGTTAGTCAGGATGCTTATCCCCTTCAATTGTGCTACACAGCACAATCAGAGGTACAGTAACCAGCAAGAATATCTCTCTTTGAAAACATTTCCAAAGCTATCTTGGAGTGAAGATGAAGATCAGTACAACACACTACGAAGGCAAGCTTTTCTTCTCTAAACAAGAAGAACATAACATTCTTAGCTGTCCGTGTAGTGCTGTGAAAACAGTCTTTGCAAACAGCATTTTCTTTGTGGAGAGAACCAAGCTGATTGTGTACATTGCAGGAAGAGGTAAGAATTTCTATGAGCTTTAGACTACTGGACAGTGCTTAAAAACAGAGCTGTGGTGCAGTAGAGTTAGTATGCTTTAGAAACACACTAAACAGGTATTTCCCTAGTGAACACCATCCCTTTTTCTGAGTATTAATATCTACCTTTGCCAAAATGATGCTGTGGATAGGATGTCAGACAATCCTAATTGTCTCCCAGACAAAAAAAAAAGTATATTAATAATTATTTATATTCACAACATTAAAAAAAAAGGAAAATTAGAAGCCTTAAATGAGTCAAAAAAGCCACGTATCTGCAATAATTTGTGCTCTGGTTAAGGAAGATGTGAATTTTTACATTGGTCAAAGCATATCTTACAGCGGTGATGGGAAAATCATTGCTATATCATATCCAGCTACTTGTATCCATAGTCTAGTATGAAGTGTATCTTGACTCAGTTATAAAAAACATTTTTTTTTCTTCTGGGGTATAACAAATCTAGATTTCTGTTTCATAAATGCTTTATCAGCATGAGATATGTAGGGTGCTTCACAAGCTTCTTAATGGAAAGTACGTAAAGGAAAAATGTCTTCTGCTGTTCTGATCATCCTGATTTTCAGAGGCAGTGTAACATGACAGAATAGCAGGACCCAGTGCCAGTAAAAGTCAAAATGCCTTCCTTAAAGAAAATCTTGTTCACCTTTACAACTGTTGTAAAAAAAAATGCATAATGAACAGAAGGCATGCCATCACTCTACTGGCAGAGAAAAATGGGTTAAAGCAAGAGTCAGGATGCATCTGTGAACAAGGACTACTTAATGCAGCTCAATATATTAAATTAGGAGGAGGCAAGGTCCCCTCATCACAGGCTGTGTCAGCTATGGTGGCCATCAGCTTGTAATTGTGGGAGGTTCATGGCAATGTGAACTCATAGAGACTTGCATGAAAGCAGCCAAAATTTCAAGCATTGTAAATATCTAACATTTCTATTTTTTGTAAGATAAAATGTGCAGCTCGACACTTTGCTAGTCTGGAATCAAGGAAAATACTGGTTTTGCCGCTTCAAGACAGACAGGTTCCGGGAGGGTGGAAACCAAGACGACCTCCTTGTTTCTGATCGTTTCATTACACATCAGAGGATGCCATCCTCAGGCTGTTGGTCTATTGTCTTCTAATTAGACTCAGTGGGATGGAGATCTGTCTAAGAATCTTCTGGGACATGGGAAGAACAGAGGGAATACCAAAACTGCTATAATATCTTCTCATGAAAGTCTTGCAGTTTCTTCCTTATTAAAAAGTAAATTTTAAAATAGTGTTAGGCCTGAGGAATGTATCCTGGATGTAGAGCAAAGTGGAAAGTGAGCCACTTGCAGCTGTCAAACCAGATATATTAGATCCATTGATCTGTAGAGACCAAAGTTCAGACTGCTGTTCTTAGGATACCAGTGCAGGGGTTTTGTGGGCAGAAGGGTTGTGATGCATCCTGCACCTTCTGTAGTACTGCAAATCTGCATACAGCTGGTAAATCCTTTGCTGTGCAGCTACTGAAAGGATGAAGAAAAGATCTAAACATTCTGACTCAAAAAAATCCTAATCTCTTTTACACATTGAATTACAAACCTTCTTCTTAAGATTTCTCAAAAGTCCCATTATTTTAAGCATTATGGACTGGGAAACAACACTGCCTTACTTGTACAGTCACTAATTGTTAACCAGTGCCAGCCACATTTCTCTGCCTATTGGAGACTTTCATCATTCACTATCACCATTACCATCATCAGGGGTGATGAGGGCTGGAGAGGCAGTTAGACATATTCACATGGGATTTACTGTATCAGAACATACTGTTACCCTGACCATTTATTCCTTCTGACTGAGGAATTGTGATCCCTTGTATCAGACACTGATACAACTTAAAGTTTCTTTTTTTCTNTTTTTTTTTTTTTTTTTTTTGGAATGGCATATTCATTTAGCCAGTGAAGATCACAGCACTGAGTGGTGTTGGTTCCTACTGATGCTTAATTCACAGGAGGTGTTCAGCATCTGCTGGAGCCAGGTCTGAAGGAATCAGAACTTGTTGGAGCAGTTTGTCTTAATTAGTTTATTTTCAGTGCAGGAAGGAAGCTAGCACTGGCAGGCAGACATCACCCATTTGACAAGCATATGATCCAAGCTGACATTTTTTCTCCCAAAGGGAGAAGGGAATACCAGAAGTCACAAGAGCAAAGTTTAAGCTACCCTGCAGCACTACAGCTGAGAGGGACAGCCTCTTCTCAAGCTGCTTCCCTTGTACCATCCACAGAGCTCCCCCTTCCTACACCCCCTGCCTCAAAATTGGGCTAATTGAGAAAGAGTGACTTAAGAAGAAAATATCTGCATGTCATCTTCCTGGTCTGTAATTTGTTAAGCCAAATATGCCATCCTGTCTGACCAGCGCAATTACTGTAGTATTTTAAGAAGCAGCTAAAAAATAACCTGTCCAGAGGGATGGGCAGAATGGGAAGCCTCCCCTGACTATTACTTTATTATCATTATTTTTAAAATCCAGTTGGTGTGGAAGGGAGTACTGCACTGCTTATCCTCTGTCCCACCATTACAGAAACAGACTGCTAGCAGGCTGCTATCGCACATGGCCATTATAGAGAGAGAGCAGCTGGCGTGCTGGGCCTCCAGGCAGCGTATGGCAGGCACCAGCTGCAGGAAACCAATCAAGCCCTTAATATCTGCAGGCAAATTATATTTTTTCCCCCATGTCTTGCTTTTTGTGCAGGCCTGTTAAAAAGCTGCTCTAAACAAGAGTTTTAACAATTTTAGCCCTGGATGTTGCAAGTGAAGCTCATGTGGACCCTGGTGAGGAAGGAGCTAGTCATTTTTACGCACAAATAATGTCCAGCTATTGATTTCTTTGCAAAATATTATCCTGTTGGAAAGCACAATGTTATTTACAGTGCAGCTGAAAAGTGGGAACCCCCCTGAAATATCGTGATAGGAGAAGGCAGTGTATCTCAGGGATAGTTGTTTTATTGGAAAATAACCTGGAAGGGACTCCATGCCAGCGAATGGTGCGCTAGGCCTGAGGTTAAAGGTACTGCTGTCCTAGAAGGAGATCAGGAGTGGGACTGCCTAGGGAGCACTGGTGAGATACGCCAGGCTCCGGGGGACATGAGAGAGCAAGCACAGACAGGACAGACAGACTCTCCCAGCAGGTGGGAATGAACTCAGGAAGAAACATACTGGTTGTTTTAAAAAAAAATATTAAGGGTTATATAATACAGAATCCTGCAATTCTGTCTTCTCAGTGGTGTGTGTTTGTTGGACTCACTTGATCAAGGCAGAAAAGGAGGTGGACCCCACAGATCCAGGAGTGGCATTCCAGGGGGCACAGCTCTTGTGGAGAGGCAGAGCGATAAACCAGCCCTGTCCCTGCAGCAGGTTTACAGAAAACTGCTGCAGAGCTGTATGTTAGGAGTGGGCTGCTCTGCAAGGGCAGGGGAGCTGGCACTGATGGTGACACAACGCTGCAGGGGCAGTGCCCTTCCTAGCTATGACTCATTGTGGTGGCCAAATCAGGAGAGCAGGGCAGGGCTGGTAACAGCAGCCTGGGTCAGCTGGGGTCCAGTAATAACCAGGCAAGCCTGTAGAGATGGGGTAGGTCCAAAGTAAAGCCAGGAAGTCAAATCAGTGTGCGATGATCAAAGGCATACATCCCTGAGCTTTGGTATGGCTGCAACAGAGCTTGGGCAAAATGTTCCAGAGAGAGGGAAGACATGCCTGGTGGATGCTTCTCAGGGCTCTCCCTCAAACAGCTCCTTTCAAGGATGCACAGCAACACCACAGCTGATCTGTCCTGGAGATCAGGTAGGCAAACCTTGGGGTTGGGATGAATGTGAACACAGTGTCTTGGCATGTTGTAAGTCAAATAATAGTAAAGTATTTCCTTTCTTTTGATGAAGATTGTGTACCCAGAGCAAAGTGGTCAAGTGGTATTAGCCTAGGTGCTTAGTCAGCTCAGCGTTAAGAGGTCTTGCACTGGATGAAAATAGTCAGCTAGTATCTAGAGGATGCCAAGGTGAAACAGGAGGAAAAGGAAGACTCCTCCTTGCAGTCAGGCTGATAATAAAGATAAATTAGTGTTGTGGAGGGTCAAGCATTTGTGTATTCCTGCCTCATCATGCACAAGATGGTATATGCAGAACACCACATTTTCTGAAGCACTCAACATGCTCTGTGTCATCCTTTCTCTTAAGTTAACGAATGCAAACAATGGAAGCAGAGGCAACCTTAACCATTTAGAAATCCAGGTAGTAGTTCCCCCAAAACAGTATGCAACAGATGTGACTCTCCCTTTCACTGGAAGACACATAATAAAGATTCTATTTTTTTTTTTTGAAAAGCATAGTTAAGAAAGGAGTAGAACTGATTGCTGCAAAAGAAACAGGGAGAAGCTAATTCTGGTCCCACAGATGTCACCAGGGCTGGGAATTCCCGGATTTGCTATCCCCAGTTTCCTACGGGTATCTACTACTTTATGCCATTTCCTCTTCCTGTTGGGCATAAGGGACCAAATACTGCAAAGATATTCCATCACAATTGTTAATTATACATTTTTAGCTTTGAATCCAATTTTGACATTTTCTAGAATTTTACATATAATTAATTGGAAAGGTATCAAAGCAGAACATCATAAAAATGTGAAGGCTAGTATTTTTTAATGAATAGGGAGGAGGAGGGATGACAAAATTTATCATTCCATTTCAATTGATTCAGGAAATGCACAGAGGGTGAAAAATTAAAACTAAGGTGTTGAAGAAAGAGAAGGGAGCACTGAGGGGAAGGAAAGTAGACTCACACCAAAAACATGTTTCCTCTCTACTTTTAATATCCTCTTTTCTTTCTTTTGGCATAGAATTATATAGTAACACTTTCTACGTGTATCATGATAGCTAGTTTTGCTTTTTTCAAACATTTTTCTTATTTATGATTGCCAGCATGTCTTACCTCCTATGAAAGAAAACACATACTCAAAAAATGATAAAAAGCCAGGCAACTTTTCTGTCTACCCTAATACATGTCTGCATACGTACGTGAGGGTATGCACATATGGACTATGTAAGCACACACATAGACAGGAATGGCTGTCTCACCAGTTTTCTTGGGACTGGATGGTCCTGGTCCAGGATCTGAGCTGTTCTTTTCCATTATGTGGTGCATCAGAAATTATCTCTTAGCTGCTGCCAAACTCCTCCAACTGAAAAATTACTTTTACATATGCTATGTTGCTTCAAATGTGCAGTCAAATCCTTCTTCTGTGGTTCCATAAATTTGGGACCTGGATTATTTTCTGGTTTTTTTTTTGTTTGTTTGTTTGTTTGGGGTTTGTTTGCTTGCTTGCTTGGTTTGGTTTTTTTAGCGCAAACCTTCTGAGACCACAACATGCATTCAATCCCTATGTGTGGGTGTACTTCAATTATAGCATCATAAGAGCATAAAGGGAACTACATTTTCTTTTACACCTGGATTTTTAAGTCAGGGGGGGTTGCAAAGAAGTCACCCTAGAAGCAGAGGTACAAACCTTTGAACACTGTTATTGTGTGGGCTAGTTAGAATACCTGATGTAAATTATTTTTATTTGTTGTGTCTTCTTGCCCAATAGGAAGGCATCAAAAGGAATACGTTAAGTAAGGACACAAAGATATATGTCTCATGTGAATGTGTAACTCAAAAGGTTTTCTCCATCTTTCTGTCCCTCTTCGATGCTCACAGAAGTTCTTGGACGGCTCCTGTTGTGTTCAGTGAGTGCTGAGCTGGAACAGAAGGGCCCTTACTCCTATGGGTGCCCATATCTCCAGCAGGTATTGCAATTAGTTCTTGCAGTGATCACGGAAGGAGCGATACTTGCCAGTGGACATAGTTGAGATCCCACTTTCCACGTCAACTGTGGTGTGCTTGTTCTGCAGAGAGGATGATGGTGTGAAGGATGAGGACGTACTATGAGTGCAGATAAAATACCTCATGAATTCTGTACCTTCTGGGAAAAGGATGATATGGTACTCATCTGAACTAAAAAAGGAAAACTTTCCTCCCTTAAAGAAGGAAAAAAATACTTCCCTTCAAAATACGTAGTGAGTTGATTCTTCGTCAAAGGAGAATCTTCCATCTCTGTAATTATATACAGATGTCCTCTTGAATTTTCAATATTGGCACTACTTATGCCCCTGCCACAAACACCTGTTCACAGTCTGTGCTGTCATACACAGCAGATACAGCAAAATCACATGCCAGTTAAATATGTTTTATTGCTTCTTTTCCTCCTGTCAGCTTTCAGACCTCTGGAGTGGTTTGGAAAAGAGTGCTCTCCTCTTTCAGCCATTAACCACCGCTCTTACGTGTAAAAGGAGGAAGAAACTTGAGGTTAGAGAAGTAGCTGAGGATTAAGTGATAATTTTATCTAACAAGAAATCAAGTTTACAAACAGAGAAACCTGTCCAAATTGCTCTGTCTGCTCCATGCGTTGTTATGCTGCAGTTACTGGTTAGTCCATGTCAGATGCTGTAGGTGTTGTAAGAGGAGTTTATATTTGAAAATGAGCATGCTAGCATGCACTGGATCATCAAAGGAAAGGTAGTGAGTTCTGCATATCTTTTATCTTTTGTCACAATCTCTGTCAAACTGTTTCTCCTAGAAAAGCTGTGGGCTCAGCATTTTGGCTTGAGGTTGGTATCTTGGTATGTTTCAGTCCCGGTCCAAGAGTGGCACACTGCCCCTCACAGAGTTCCTGTAAGGTTTCAGTGTATGGCTCCTAAGTATTAATAATCAGTACTGAACTATGCAAGTGGAATATGTAAAAAAGACAACTTCAAAAACATAAAGAGCTTGAAAGGGTTTATTGGAATATGTGTTAAGGCTAGGAAGTGACAGCTCCCATTAAATTAGAGGTTAAACCTTTTGTAATTCATATTCATAGTTTTAAAGCCAGGATCTTTCGAGGTCCCTTCCAATCCCTAACATTCTGTGATTCTGTGTGATTCTGTGTGAATGCCATGCAGTTACTATTACACTGAGTCCAACAGCACGTGTTGTGGGCTTAAGCCTACCTCTGGAACAGTATCCTGACTTACCTGGTCACATCTAGAAGGTGGAGAACCTGCTCCTTTCATGATTAGTCCATGTGGTGATTAATCTACAATGTTTAATACACATATATTATTTTTAATTTTAATGTGTCTGCCTTAATTTAGCAGCTCTCAATCTTCATTCATTGGAAGGCAGTACATCCCTAAAATGCGTATGGTTTTAGGAAGAGAAGATGACCATGGGCTCTGCAGAACCGTCAGTAAATCACAATTTCCACTGAAAACTAGCAAGGTTTTTAATGAGTGACAAGGGATTTATTGATATATTCATGGATTTATGTGACTGACCCTTCATCTAAAATCACAGCCAGTTGTGACCATTGGATTTTTCAAATCTAGAATTCAGAGTGCTGCAAAAGAGATACTATTCACTTATTATTAGTACTATAATTTACTGTGTGGGTTGGTACTGGGGGGAAGAGATCTTTGCTTTGCAAGACAGTAATAATGTAGACCAAAATTTTATGATTAAAATTAGTAACACCGAAAAAATGAAATAATACAGTTATTGGAAGTTGCTGGTACACAGAAGGAAAAAAAAAAAAAGAAAAATTACTGTATAATTAATTTCCTCTCTCTTGAAGTCAGGAGAAAGGAAGCTTTTCAGGAATCCTAAGGTGTCCAGAAGGGTCATACAAAAGCAGAGCTGTACTTCTCTCAAAATGAAGTTCCTTCATTGAATCACTAGTCCTCATGATTAATTGTGAGAGAAGGATCCCTGTGTGTACATGGTCAGTAGATACAGTTACTTGACGGAAGTTATGGAGCAAATACAGCATGACCAGCCACAGTTCCTTTGGTGCAGGAATTTGTGGTCCCACTAGGGAAAGCTCATGCACCATGTTCTTTTCACAGCAAACAACTGTTGCAATATGGTCCTGTCTTTTCCTTGTCTTACACCAGCCTTCAGGATTATAGCAGGTGTGAGACCTGAAGTATTTGCATATAATGTATAAGCAGGCAGAGTACAGAAGGAAATAGATGGGATGTTTCTGCCTATACTCTTTTCTTGTAATCAGGTTTCCCACATTGTTTCTGAGGGATAATATTTGATAGCAAAAACAAAAGAGAGACCGCCTCTGTTGCATGTATTTTGTTTTTTCCTGTAGGTCATGAAGTGCAGATCATCACCCCACTCATCTCTGTTCCTCGCATACATGGCTCACATTGGGAACCAATCTTTCTATGCCTTGGTTGCTTAGCTATAAAACTGGGATAATAATACTTATTGCACCTGCCTTCACTAGCTGGTTGGCACAGCCTTCAAAGCAGGGGCCAGATGCACCCTCACTTTCAATTGCAGCCCCCTGTTTTTACTGTATCCTGAAGAAGACATTACCTGAAACATACCCCCAGCATAAAAAGGAAATACTCACAATTGTTTGGGGAAGATATTTGTTCTTTATAGTAAAGTTGGATGTAGGAGAAGAGAGTGGGATCATTTTATAATCTTGGAAAGTTGGCTTGCATTAAAGTATGGTTTCCATCTGGGAGCTGGTACTGATATTTCTGACACCAGCACTTCTGTAGCGAGCTGCTGTTCAACTAAACAGCTGCAAGGGTTGCTATAAGCCACCAGAGGTTGCTGTTACCAAATTAAAAAAACCCAGCACCAAGCACACAGTACCCCTATAGAACAAGTAGGTCTTCCTTCTTCCCATATACATTCATGTCTCCCTTCCCGTTTCTTGCCCCAGTCCTCCAACCCTCAAGCCAGGCCAATTTTGAAGGAAAAAAAGGAAGATGGGAAAAAGCAGTGATGTTGGGTCCCTTAACTTTTAGCAAATATGGAGAGGAAGGTTTCCATTTCAGGCCGAAGTCCTGCTGTGAATAGAATTACACGTGTCTTTTAGCTCTCTACTTTCCTCACACAGACCCTGGTGATTCATTATACTCTTGGCACAGTGACCACAGTCTCAGGCCCAGGGAAGAGGACCTGCCAGAGCAGTACTAAAGCAATCCCTTCCTCAGATTAAACAGTAACTCCATTGCCCAAGGCACAAATCTGAGCGAATCACAGCCAGGCTCCTTGGGCTGCTTACAAGGCAGACCTCTGCAGCCCCCAGCATAGCTCACAGCATCCCCAGGAATCTGCTGCCCTCGGAAGCCACTGTCACCTTGTGGCTTTGCACCTCATGTTCTCCCTACAGTAGCTTGCTTCCATGGTGTCAAAGCTTGTGAAAGTGGGGCAGACGGTTCTGTCACTCAGAGATGGCAATGTGCATGACTCTGCCACCTGTGCCTGCCCTGGGGTGCTGAGGGTATTTTTCAGAATTGTAGGAACAACCAGGACCTGCCTGTCTGATATGGTTTTAGTGCCCTATTTATATACAGTGCATCTTTAGAAAAGTATTTACAGCCAGAGCTGTATTAGTCAAATGCCTCTCTTGCCTGTACTCCATATAGATAGACAGAAATAAACGCTCTTTCATTTCTAATACTCAACAAAAACCAATCTGCATGACAGCCTGATGGCTTGCTTTCTTGAAGGTTACAGCAATAGTGGTACACTTTGCTGCTCTCTATTCCTGTTCATCACAAATGGTTAGGTGAGGAGGGGGAAGTGTCCCTACACACCTGGTCTCTTATGGTCTTACTCTGACAGCTGCTCTTGTAGTCCACTGACTCTTACTTGACTGCTTGGACTCAGTTGCCAGCAGTGAGGGACAGATTCAGCAATATCTTCACTAACAGAAGCTAGGTTAGACCACCAACAGAAACCTGAGAAACCCTTGCAATTATGAATCAAATAGCAAGCAAAATGGTGCTTTTCAGAGAGGAGAAAGGGAAAAGAGCCAGTGTAATGCAACTAGAAAAGTTATTCCATTGTCAAAGTGGAACATTCATTGTTTGAAATGCTCCCAAGTTCTTTCTGTGGCAAATCTGGAGCCTCCCACTGCCTCTTTTAACACCTCCATGTGGCTTCCTAGTACCAAATTCTGAGGGATTATCATAACTCTACTGGAGAGTAAAGCTTCACTTAAACTGTGTGTCACCAGTTACTACCAGCCCCTAATAAATTGCTGTAGCTCTTCCAGCTTGTTTACCTTTGCCAAATGCCTTTTATAACATATTTTTCATTCCAAAGACACATGGTTCTATATTAGATAAGGGTGACTGCCCATGCGAGCACAAATAGTCGGAAGTATGCTGGCTCAGAATTACAGATGTTATTCTGCATTATTTTTGCTCTTTAATAACTTGAACGCTCTCTAAAGTGGGTATACAAGCAGATTATATTCAGACATGTCCACATCTGCTTCCTTTGCTCCCTTTCTCTTCACCAGACTCCTTTTTTGGTCTTCTCAAGAGATGTTTTTCAAGGACAGGATTGGAGGAAGGAGGATGGGGAACTTCTTTTTAAGGCCCAATCAGTTTTATATACTGCATAAAAATTAGCTTTTTTTCACACAAAAATCAGGTGCCCAGCATTTAAAACAGAAAGCACTTCCTTGAAAGAAAAAGCAAACAGAGAAAACAAATTCCCAAAAGTTTACAGACAGAAGCAAAGAACCCTGTAGGTGTCCAGTAGAAAGAAAAGGAAACAGGCAGAAAAGACTAACAGACAGGGCTGAACATTTTACATATGCTGTTTTAATGTGTTTGGGATACATTTATGTTAAAAATAAAAGGAAGAGGCATTCTGCAAAGTGGGGAAATGGTAATGGTTTGCAGTGGCAGTGCAACACAAAAGACTGGCTTACATAACCATGCTTAAGTGAGCTTGTTCCCATCATATCTTAGGGAACAGCTTCCAGCCCTGTGTTGAAAAAACTACAATGGAGAGGGAGAAAGTCTTTGCCTACAGGTCTCCTACTGGTGGAAGGAAAAGACCATTTTAAAAGTCAGAGTTACCTGTGGGCTAAGAAATGGAAGTCTGCTTTAGAGTGATCCACATGTCTAAAAAGCCTGTATGTTCCTAAATATTATATGTGATCTGACTGCTGAGCTGACATAACACCAAGCCTTGGGAAAGCTGCACTAGGTAGCAGAGCAGCTGAAGAGAAGAAGTAATATGGGCAGCTCACAGAGGGGACTTGCTTATCTTCAACTGCAAGTAAGTCCTACTCCAGGAGGGAAGAGAAAACTATCTAGCCTTGCAGGTATCTCCTCAGGAAAAAAAAGAGAAGATGACTGTAAAATAGCTGCTGGTGTTTCAGCCATTAAGTACCAGATATGACTCCAGCTTTTTGTTGGGATTTAAGAAAATATTTGTTGGACTTAAAAAAATATTTTAATAATATTTTGACAATTTATGTGGGTATTTTTCTTTTAATTTTTTTCCAAGTGGAGAAAATTACCTTCTTGAACATCTGAAAAGTTCATTCAGCCTTTCCCGAGAGCGGGAAAGTGCATGCTCAAGGCCCTCACTTTGTGAGTGAACCTCTTTGAATTTGAACTGAGCCCTTGTGGTTCCTGATTAAGCCCTTGAAAAGTAATTGCACACAGAGGTGGAGAGAGCACATATCCCTGGTAAGAAAAGGAGATTACTGAGATTTGCCTCTGTTTCTTAGAGGAAAAATTCTTTTTAATCATTCAAAAGTCGAGATGTCTGTATCTTTCACCCTTCTCAGTTATCTTAGGCAGCCTTGTACAGAGATAAGGCTATCTGCCCTGACACACAAAACAGTCTCTGTTTGAATGTTCTGGCCATGGATTGTACCGCAGAGCGTTCCAACAGCACTGCAGCAGGATCAGAACAAACGTCATGGGTATTACCACAGGACGAAATTTTCAAAAACAACTATCAAACGTACTCTAATGGTCAACAAACCTATGATCCCAATGTCTTAAGAAACTACTTTCTCTCAAAAAATCTACCACTTAAGTGCTTGGGAAACTCTCTTCTCCCAGTGTGTGACAGATGTTTCTGAAGCAAGTCAGCCATGTGGTGGGGAGAACTTACTCATGTTCTCTCTACTTGCAGGAATAAAAATGGCTTGCTTGAGTCTCCTGCTCTATGGAGGTGATAAGTGCTGTGTGTTTAGATAAGAATCACTGATAACCTTTATTACATTTTATTTTGTTTTGCCCAATAGGAATCATGGAAGCCTTAGTTAAATGTAACAGATTTTGTCTATTTCAGAATGAAGCAATTTTGGTAAGTACAAGTTTCTTCACACTGATCTGTCCAGATGTCTCCCTTCAGCAGTGCAAAGCTAGTCCAGCCTCTTTTCTTTCAGTCTTGAGCCCAATGCAACTGTCATAATGTTTTTCAAGAGGCCCTTCTGATAGCAGCTGACCTCACATGAGGAGTTATTTTTGCATAACTGCATAAATCATAATGACTTTAAGCTTCCAGTAAACACTAAGAAGCATGTGTATCAAAGACAAAGAGGGGAACCTTTCTAATGTTCACCACAGCCTGTCTAGCCTGTCTTGGGGAGGAAGTTCTTGAGTACCTATCTGTCTTTTAACATGCCTGGACTGGAGTGGAAATTAAATGCAACATTTATATACACAACTGATAACTGAAAGGCAAGGTGAACCTCCAGGCTACGGGGTGAATGGCAGACTGCACCGAAGCTCTTGTAGTGGCCACGCTCTGTGTGAGAAGAGGGGACATCTTCGTAGATCTTGTGAAGCTGGTGAAGATCGTAAAGTCTTTCCCTTTATCCTTTATCCTGTTGTGAAGAAATGCTTGGAAGGAAGTGTGGTGAGGCACTCAGAAAATGTGCAATGACGTATGCAAGCTTATGAGATTTTGATCTTAAAATCATCACAAAGTTACTGTCTAGCATAAGGCTTAAATATAGCTTTTGGTCTCTTTGCATATTCCTTGAAATCCTTTCATGAATTCACAACCCTTTATATTACCAGCAATTATTCTTGTAGAGTCAATTTGCAGAATTCTTATTTTAAGAACAGTCAGATCCAAAGAATTTAAGAACTTCCTGTGATGGTCTGTGTAATTCCAGTGTATTTGAAATACAGCTAGTAATTCACCATTCTTTTATGAATATGGACATTGTAAGCTACTAAATGTGAATTCTAGTTTCTGTTACTAGGAAAAAAGGTAGAATACCCACTCTACAAATATGCAATGGAGACAACATGTACAGGCTTCACTTTTTTCCCCCGTCTGTATATATTGCTTCACAATGCATGAAAATAGAAAAAAAAATAACGTCAGGAGCTCCAGGCATATATTTAAGGGCATAGTTTGGAAGAAAGAAAAGATATTTGGTCAAAATAGCAATCTCTGTAGGTAAAGACAAGCAAAAGCATTGGAATGAAGGCTGGCAAAACCAACAGAACTGAGGCAAATAATGAGATGGCAGACATTAACTCAGACACTGGTTCATGCTGACAGAATGTAATGTTCAGTCTTATTTTCTGTGATTCCACAGGTGCTGTGTTTGCTTTCTGCAAGAACCCAAGATCCCCATCCTGCTTGTCACAGCCCAATTTGCTCCAGAGGTGTTAACTCTGCACACCTGCAGAGCGGAAGCTGCATGCAATTCCTGCAGGCTGTGGGAATACTTCTCCCAGAAGACTACACTGGGATTTCATGTGTGAGCTGTAGACTTCATCTTGATTTGGCCTCTACTTTCAAAGCATTTCAATGGCCTGCTTAGCCATAATCCCCATATAATAATGCAGGACAACGCAGAGCAATTAATTTTAATTGATAACTCAGGCTATTGACTTCAAAGGGAATTTGGAGATTGAATTCAAATTTGAAAAATAGAAGTAAAAATATGATTGTTTCTTAAAGAAAGGCAGTGCAAAGAACGAAGCAGAAATACTCCTCTCTGGTCACCTCCAAAAAGTAACTTGTGCCTTAGTTTCTCTGATCAGTACTGAGGCAATAATGCTGCTGAATCCCTTACCAGCACTAGAAGAATGACAAAGAAAGGTTTATCAGTGTAAAATACATCAAACTGTTTCATAGAACGTTTTTTTCATTCACTGTGTCAGGCATCAGAGTAGTGTTCAGCATTGTGATGAGGGACTGGTCTTAAGTATCTCAAATATTGTCCCTTGCAACTTGGCAAACAAACATGAGATTTTGGCTTCTTCCAGAATCCCCTTCAAAAACAGATTATGTTTTATTCCCAGCAGGCATAAAGTACTAAATGACATTGCATTTCTGTTCTTTCCCAAGCAGAATGTATGTGTTTGATAACATGAATCTGTGCAAAAGTGAGAAAGCTCTAAGCAGTGAAAACATCATTGGTTTTGGAAATACTAGTACTGAAGATTTTTCATTAAGAAACTCCTTTAGCTTTGGTTAATCGCACTCTGAGAATAGTTTAGATTTCCTTATACCAAAGCACTTATCTACATACATTTGCTGCATATTAAGAATTTTCTGGACACTATCTACAGCAACATCTTTTTCTGGTTGTCATTTCACAGATCTTCATGCTTTTCTTAGAGAGCGACATTGTTGTGTCCAGTCTTGGCCCTGTAGAAGAACAGAATCAGGTGACAAACTGTTTAGAGTAAGTTTTAATACTTTGCAATATCACCTGCATAACAGATATTCATACTGCTCCCCACCCTGCACCTACCTCCCCAGCATAGATATCTGGAGAAAGACATCTGTTAAAAACAAGCAAAAAAAGCCCCAAAACTGAAAAAAAAAAATCCCCTAAGAGATCCCCTCCACTCTACCTGCATTTCCACTTTCTTGATATCATGCCCTGATCCCTAGAAACAAACTTCCATTGCAGACTAGTGTATAGCATGTGCGTTAATTGCATACTCAGATTTAAAAGCATAAGTCTCAAATAGGGTTTAATTTCCTCGCAGTGCCAAGTCCTTTGGCCTGGTCTGGCAATAAACACTTACACACATGCTTTACTGTTTCACTTCAAAGGCTGAGCACAGCCTGAACAGGCTACACAGAGGTAATGAAGGGAAAATCATGTAGAAATTCAGAGGGAAAGTGGTAAGTCTATGGTAACAAGATAGATCTGTGTCAGGAATGAAATTAGAAGCCGAAGCACCTGTGTTCAGATCACTGAAAATGGTCCTACATGCCACCTCAGTTATTAATAATTTTCTTTTCTGGTAGGGTCTGATCTCAAGATGAAAACATGTGGGATCACACCTTCTGAGTATCTGGTTACAATCTGAAAGGAGGAAATGTTGCTCCCCAGGGTCTGACTGACAAATAAACACACAACTTTGAAACATAATGATCAGTCAATGAACACCAGCAAATAAATCCTACCAAATAAGGCATTGTGATACCTTATTATTATGTAGTTAGGGATTTTTCCCCATGTAAACTTAATGCTAAATTTACTTGTGAAAGATCTGTCACTATGATGTTGTGGTTTGACCATATGAAAAAGGAACATTATGATTTTATATGTTTCTCTTTTATATGAAAAACAAACAGCTTTCCATTTAAATAGTTATATGATATTCACAATTTCTCCTTTTTCCTTTGCTTCCACAGCTGTGAATTGGTGATTTTGCATACTTCCCTTTATTCAAGCATGGAACCTGACATCACAGTAAATTGTTTTGATAGGTTAATACTCTGTGTGATCTATTTGATATGATTTGATTTTAAAGTTCTTTATGTTATGGCCTACTTATTATTAAGAAGCTATAATGAAATAAAGCTTAGAGTTGTGAAAATTAGAGGTGTTCAAATCAGGCTTTGTTGTTTTAGGTGGTCCTGGTATTTACTAATTTCTACAGAGCTAAATGCACTTTTTTTGCTCAATATTTATTCCTGACATTAGGAGTTCTTTTGAGTAACATCTAACAAATGTGTGTGAAAATAAACCCATTGACAAAATGTTGTATTCATATGGCTAAAGATTTTCATATAAGCAAAGGTTTGTAATACATAGGTTCTAAATGTGGTATATTGGGGTTTGGCTCACGTTTTCTCATACTTCGAGTGAATTTGGTTGGAATACACTGCAAGTGAAGAGAACTCGCCTTTCATGTGATATAGATTTCTGGTATTGCTGTGGGTGGGGAGGGAGATGCTTTTCCTGAAGGAAACTTTATGCCAAACAACCTGTAAATTTTCTTCAGGAGAAAAACCGTAGGTAAACATATGTTTAAGGGTCACGTCAAGTCAAAGCTTCACATTTTTGTAATTGCTCTCTCTCAAGAAGAGAACTGTGTAGAAGAAACACAAAATCAATCTGGTGTAATTCCAACCAAAAATTCATGATCATTTTGAAAACAAGCCAACAGACTACTAACTCCGGATACACCCACTCTCCCCCCACTAAAACCAAGCATATGCAATGTACACACATGCAAAGCAGAAGAAAAATATTATCATGACTGTGTATTTTTTCTGTCAACATCAACTGTGAAGCTTAGACGGTATCATTAGGAGCCTGGAGCATCTTAAAAGAAGGATGCAGAAGAA
Source organism: Syrrhaptes paradoxus (assembly GCA_013400615.1). Lineage (NCBI taxonomy): Eukaryota > Metazoa > Chordata > Aves > Pterocliformes > Pteroclidae > Syrrhaptes > Syrrhaptes paradoxus. Next base: position 30,693 of record VZTO01022992.1, on the reverse strand, counting down.
AAGGCAGTCTTTGTTGGCTCTGGCATGACCTGGAGATAGGTAAATATGTGAGACTCATGGTTTTTGTTTTAAATAAAAAAAAAAGTTTCTTGCTTGCCACATTGTGTGGAAAAGCAAGAACATAGTTACTACATCTTGCAGCTTCAGAAATCAAGGCAAATCCAAAGAAGTTAAGTGACACTCAGAACCATGCTTGTTTCTAGGTGTCTCAGGATACAGCCAGCCTGATACATAATATCTGAACATTTGTTTCATAGAATCATAGAATCATTAAGGTTGGAAAAGACCTCAAGGATCAAGTCCAACTGTCAACCCACACCACCTAACTCACTAAATCATGTCCCTAAGCACCACATCTACATGTTTCTTGAACACCTCCAGGGATGGTGACTCCACCACCTTCCTGGGCAGCCTGTTCCAATGCCTGATCACTCTTTCAGTGAAGAATTTTTTTCTAATATTCAGCCTAAACCTTCCCTGGTAAAACTTGAGGCCATTTCCTCTGGTCCTATCACTTATTACTTTAGAAAAGAGGCCAGCACCCACCTCACCTAAGTTGTAGAGAGTGCTAAGGTCTCCTCTCAGCCCCCTCTTCTCCAGACTAAACACCCCCAGTTCCCTCAGCCGCTCCTCATAAGACCTGTGCTCCAGACCCTTCACCAGCTTCGTTGCCCTTCTCTGGACCTGCTCCAGCACCTCAATGTCCTTCTTGTGGCAACGGGCCCAAAACTGAACACAGGATTCAAGGTGCAGCCTCACCAGTGCCGAGTACAGGGGCACAGTCACTTCCCTAGTCCTGCTGGCCACACTATTTCTGATGGAGGCCAGGATGCTCTTGGCCTTCTTGGCCACCTGGGCACACTGCTGGTTCATGTTCAGCTGGCTGTCGACCAGCACCCCCAGGTCCCTCTCTGCCAGGCAGCTTTCCAGCCACTCTGCCCTGAGCCTGTAGCATTGCAGGGGGTTGTTGTGACCAAAGTGCAGGACCTGGCACTTGGCTTTGTTGAACCTCATACAATTGGCCTCAGCAGTAGCATACCACTATGTCTGACTGCCCTAGGCCACTTTGCATCAGAAAGATTTCAGGACAGAAGAAGGGTGAGATGTTTACTAGCTTGAGACAAAATGGAGATTTTTTAGATGAAGATGTGAAATAATGAAATTTTGAATGAAACCTCAGTAAATTGTGAATGAAGCCTCAGAAGAGCACTCATCTGGAATTTATGGACATTAACCAAACACAGTTTACCATCATCTACTTGGGCCTTAATAGGTGGTGTGAAAGTCCTCAAACTTCCGTGTAGCTCCTGACATTCAGATGAAGATTGCCACAAGCTTTATCACGGTTGAAAAGGTTGCTTTTCTCTCCTGGAATGTGGTTATACACAGTTGCCAGGGAAGACAGAGATGTTCAGCTGTCATGTCACTTTTTTGTGTGTGTTCAAATCAAAAGTCACATGCACATCACAGGTGGCTGCTGAGCTCCCCCTCAGCTGGGAACTGAAGGGGAATCTCTTCTATGTGTCATCTGCGATCCTGAAATGAAACCATTTGTACCTGAATTATGGCCTAAGCTCAGAACACTAGAAAAGCAATCAAAATTTCCTTTTAATCTTTTTTTTTAAAATGATATCCAACTTTTCTTTGTGATCTCTTCTTTACTTGGTGACTCAGAGCTTTAGCTGATATAGCTGATACTGTGGCATGTGTTTTGGATTTCTCTTTAAGCAAAATGGAGTTTATTCTGCTTTAAGCACTTTCCTAACATAACAGCATTATGAGTCCTACAGCTTTTTAGCCCTCTGAAATCTTTGCTTCTTGCCCCAGAGCACAAGATAAATGGCTTCAATAAACTCATTGTCACTCATAAACATCATCCTCCTCCTCAAAATCCACAACTTGCTGTACGGTTTTCACTCAGATCACAAACACACAAATTGTTCAACAGTAGTCAATTAAATGCCATGGTAACTTGCTGCTTTTAATTATCCTTCTCTGTGCTGTAACAGCTGCAAAACACAGAGTGACAAGCCAAACATAATTGAAATACTGTGGTGTGCTCCAGATGTAGCAGTTCTTTGCCAGGTGTTTATTTTTTAATATATAACTTGACATTTTACCCCATTAAGTCGTATTTTGCTCTAGAGAAACTCACTAAAAATGTAGGTTTCCTGACACAAGTGCTTTAATGCAGTCACAATTGTATGGTTCTTTCAACTTTGTTAACAAGGGACAGCTTTTTTACTTCCCCTCCAGGACTAAATATTAATTATGGGTATTGTTGATACCAAGGCCACGCTACACATAACCTGATCCAAAAACAGCTGAAGCACAAGGAAGATTCTATGGTGCTGCTGTTGTTGATGCCTATGGGGTGCAGATAAAGTTGTAAGCTCATACCTGTGTAAAACTCTTGCACACATTTTCCTCCCAAGTCACTGATGATAAAAGTGTTGGGCTTTGTCTTTTTGTCTTTTTTTTTAAATAAATGCTCCACAGCCACTAAGAAAAATTCCACAGTTTAGTGCTTTGTTTGTTTGTTTGTTTTTGTTTTTTTGTGTTTTTTTTAACTGTGATTTCAAGGCCCTCTTTCTAAAGGCAATCAAAACATGTTGTCAGGTTTGCGATGTTATAATATACTTCCTTGTACCTGAACTTGGAAGTCCTAATCTGTGTTAAAATCTGGTGGTTCAGTATTTCAAAAATACACTAAATCCCCAATGTCTGTCCTTTAAAATATTCTATAAAAAGAGGAAATATGTTGGCTTAGATACCAGAACAGTAAAGAACAAGGGGCAGTCATTCTGCTGCATTATGTTGATCTTTGCCTTTTTTGCATGAACTAATGGGCCTTTCATAATACTGGCAGAAAACTACCTTCTCATGAATACATGGTTAAAATGGGGAGAGTGATAATTCATAGCAGTTATTAATAAAACCAAACATCCTGTACGAAGATTACTAGCAAGCTATGTTCCAACATGGCTAAAAGAGCCTTTATTGCAGTGCGTAAATCTATAAAACAAAGCGATGTCTGTCTTCTATTTTTTAAACATTTTGCATACAAGTGTAAAGCTTCTTTGCCTTGTTGCCATTTAGTCTTCTCAAGAAATGAAATGCTGACCCCAAGAGCCTTCTGAACACCAAAGAGCTGCTGCAGCCACTCATGGGTTCTCAACAGTAATGGAAGGAAATCAAATTGGGGCTTAGAAGATCTGTAGCTATGTTTTCTACAGAGCAAGATGGGTCCTGAGCACTTCTCATAAGCCAGCTGTTCCCAGACAGAAGGTACTCCCTGTTCTAGAACAGGTGACTTGGGCCCAGAGCTCATAATACCAATCACATGGGAACAAAGCACTAAATCCTCCTTTTGGAGCTAAGCTTGAGGTCGTCTTCACTTTCCTGTCTTTGCTTTTGGTCTTCTGGATAGAATGCATCAGAATTAAAATGTTTTTATTTCAGGCCTGGAAAACATAACTGTTGGGACTTAAGTTTGTCAAGTTTTTCTTTCATTACTCATCACAGCAACCCTGCACACACAGGAATGAAAAGTTAGTACATTTGGCTCGATAACATGTCTGAGAGAATGACTCAGAAAAACCTGTGCTCACAGCTGTCACTGGACAGCAAATAGGAGGAGGAGTTTGTCAGAAATTGAGATCAAACAAGCTCCAAGATAAGCAAGATCTGTGGTGTTGCCCAAGAGTCACAGGGCTTCCTAGCGTTGCACTCAAGAGATAATTTCCAAAAAGGGCAAAGCAGATCCTTTCCCCAGCTCTTCCATGGAGTAAATGGCCACCCTGGATTCTGGGAATGGCAAACAAACTCCAGAGTTGTGGATGTGTTTCAGCTTGGGGCAGAAACATATTGAGGATAATGTATTTTCTGAGAAAGAGTCTGCATTTCTCAACATGTCTTCGATATGAAAGCCATTCACACTTGCCAGTGAACCTACTTCACCTCAAAATTTGCTTTGACAGTGCTTATTCCCATTTTGAACTTCATATTGTTTCCATTGCTTTGTTATTTTAAGCTGAAGATCTGAGCTTAGGCAATGTAACTTTTAAGTTTTAAAATCAGAGGCACAATATACTCCAATTTCCTGCACAAATCAAAGAGAAAATTTAGTCTCTTAGGTGGTATTAGAAACATCAAGCAGTTCCCACTGGTTTTCATAATGACAGCAAGAAATGATGAGTCTTTGGAAAAAAAAAATGCTTTGGACCTTCAGTCTAATCTATTGCTTTAAAACCTGAAGTTAATTCTAGAAAAGGGAGTAATATGATTGTCCTCAACATCTGCCAGATTATTCACGTGATTTTAAAATATATTTCTTTTGGAAGTAAAAATGTAAAAGAGCAAAACAGAAACTTCCTTATTTAACTATCAGCACTCTATAAAAGAAAAAAAATTGGAAGCCAATGCTTTTCATGCAGATATAACAACAAAACTTTATAGATTAAGTTTATGATTTAAAAATAATAGAATCTGCATGAACTGTTTTCAAGGTACAAATGTTCTGATCATCTGCGCCTTGTGTATCTTTATTTGGGGGATTTTATTAATGGCATATTTCACATCTTTCTGTAGTGTTTCCGTGACTGACACAAGAGAAAAATGGTTTATTTCCTGAATGGTAATACTGTTAGGGCAATTCTGACACACGAGGGAATAGATTATGTCTTCTGAGGAGCTGGTGCTTTTTACTTACCTGAATTATCTTTCACTACTGGTCATCATTGTACAAATGAAGTAATTTGAGTCATGCTTGCCGTCACACAGTAGAGGACAATTGTACAGATACTTTGTAAAGTCTTATTAGTTAGGGTTAAATCAGCAAAATTGCTTCTTGACTTGAACGGTATCATATGCAACCCACACAGATTCTTCTGTGCTGCTTTCCAGGACCTTTGGTTGCAGGTTGACTATGGGCAAAACTAACCAGAGTACATCTGAGCCTGTTTATGTCAGATCAATTAGCATGATGCGTGCAGCTCAGTGCACTTCATAGGAGTTACTTCTGAAAGATGCTGCTGAAGAGGCTTGCTAGCCCTTTCTTATCATATACTTTTGACTTTCCTTTTGCAGGCCTAGACAGACAAGTGTGTAGTTAAATATTTGAAAGCGTGGCTGAACCACCATCATCCCAACTGATGGTATACTCTAATGAGTTACTGTTACAACTCAAAAAATGAACAGAATAGAATAGAATAGACTATTTCGGTTAGAAGGGACCTACAATGATTATCTAGTCCAACTGCCTGACCAGTTCAGGGCTGACCAAAAGGTAAAGCCTTGTTATTGAGGGCTTTCTCCAAATGCCTGTGTAACACTGACAGGCATGGGACACTGACCACCTCTCTCAGAAAGCTGTTCCAGTTTTGACGATCCTCTTAGTAAAGAAAACCTTCCTAACATCCCCTGATTAAGGTTTGAAGCACTTCATGTGTCCTATCAGTGAAACCCAGGGAGAAAAACTCAGCAGCTCCTTCTCCACTTCCCCTCCTCAGGAAGCTGTGGAGGGCAATGAGGTAGACCCTCAGCCTCCTTTTCTCCAAACTAGACAAGACCAGTGTCCTCAGCCGCTCCTCACAGGACATTCCTTCCAGCCCTTGAATGGCTAACACTCTAATTATAGCGCATTAAGCTGGATTTAGTTATGAAAAAAATGCTGCAGACACCATAATATACTATAGCTTAGAAGACATACTAAGAGGACTAGGAAGACAAAGAGGTAACGGAAATTACATCTGTTTCATAGCAATATTCTTACTAAGCTTCCAAGTTCAAGGAACATGTAATTATTTTAGGATTAAAATTACTGCATGAAAAGGTGCTGAATAATTGTATCTCCTTTATGTATTTTATACATAGTTTACCTGCAGTCTATCACAGGAGAGAATAGAGGACGCTTACCTCAAAATCTTTGTTTCTGGAACAACACAGAAGTTGTCACACACAGTGAAAATGCAAGCAAAATCAAGGATTTGAGCAGATGGCTAGTTTTAGCTCTGCTGGGATTTAATAACCGCGTTCATCCAGACAAACAGCTGGCATAAATGACTAATGCCAGAGGCACTAAAGATCCTCAGCATGAGAATATGCATGCAATGCATATTCCCTAACTCTCAAGCTCTTGCTCTCTTGTTTTAACCCACTTGTAAAGACAGTAGCCATGCTAGGAGATAATGTGTGAGTTTGTATATTCACTCTGATACTGGCACCCAGAGGGCTTCCCAGAGCACACCTCATCACTGCTGTTACTTGCACTGCTTTGTCAGGGCTTTCTGAAGAAGCTGAGGGAGGACTTGGTCCTTCCAGAATATCCATGGATATAGTGCAAAGGCATTTGTGGAAAAGCACCACTGAAAGGATCAGTTGGCCCATGACCAAACCCATCATGTTAGCTGCTTATGAATAAAGGCCAGCCAGGTTTTGACAGGTGATCCCTCTCCTGCCAGAGCTTGTGCTTATGGCTGGGAGGTAATACTCATTAACAGCAGCTGTAAAAAGTCCTTGTGCACAAAGAAGTTGTACGTCAGGCCCATCAGGCCACCCTCTGCTCTAGAGGAGGTCCCTAGAGACCGTGCATGAGTCTGGTACAAAAAAAGTAAGCTCTTCCACTTGACATTTCACAGAATATTTGCAGTACAAAATCTTTTTAATACGGCATTATCACACCAGATGACCAAAAGTTGAGAGTCATGCCCCAGAGTGGCTGAATAATACTTTCAAGAGGGAGAATTCACTTAAGAGGGATATTGCAGTTTAAGAGGGATATTGCATTTTTTTTTGGTTTCAGATTCCTTCTTCAGACACGAAAGCTAGAAATGTTTCTGAAAACATAACCGATGCCAATGTTTCTGTTTCATCCACAGATTCCAGTTAGTGAAGCTCTTTCCTGAACGTGGCAAGACAGCCTGAAATCCTAACCCAGCAGTAATAATTCAAACTAGACAAGGAAATAGATAGCCATTTCAGAACATTAGCTCAAGACATATGTCATTATTATTCTATTTTACATAGAGGCAGCTTTTGAGTACTTTTAATTGCCCCACCTGGAAAACACATTGACATAAGATTGTATTTTCTGGAAAAAGGGCAGTAATCCCCCCTCCCCGGCTAAGTCAGGGTTAAAACAGTACTTTGTTGTATTTAAAAAAAAATAAATAATTGGGTGTGCAGAAAAAGTAATCTTGTAGAAGAGAAAAATCTCTAAGAAAATTACACTTAAGAGACAACTCAATTTAAAGTTTTGTAAAAATGCAAAAGGAACTCAATTCAGTAACATTTCACGAAAGGAGAGAGCAGTAAGTGGGGTGTTGTCCAGCTGTTCTCATTTACTGCATCTTAATCATTACTACTTTTTTCATCAATAAACATAAAATATTCAAATCTAGTAGCTATCAATACTGTTACCTCCACTTCTGCAGCCAAAGACCATCTTCCTTCCAGACCATCTCTCCTTCCAGGAGAGGAATTGTGCAAGCACAGTGTAATAAAAAAGATATATTGTTTTTTTCAGGTAGGGCTTCTCCCACCCTCAGTCAGTAAATTGTTTTACAAGCCATCTGTTTGTAGTTTTAATGCCAATAGTGTCACAAGTCCTTTCTTACAGTATTGCTGAATACAGTTTACTGATGATTGTATACACTTTAAATGATTTACTAGTAGTTTTAGGAATGAGGTGGAAAACCAAAAACTGTATCTGTAATGGCTATGACTTCATATTAAAAGGCAACATAGGAAGATTTCTGCAAGTTTTACACACTCCTCCTTTGTAGTAGGCTTAGTTTCATCCCCACAGCTTCTTTCAGAAATCTTTGCAACCCAGCAGGTGCATCAGGGGATGCATCTACCAAAGCCAAGTCCACCTGTGTTTAGACAATTATTTAGAAAGAGATCCTGCTAAAGTCACCTGCAGGTGCACTGACTGAAACAAGATAGGATTTAGACCGGTTGACTTTCAGTCTTAAAGAAACTTCTGCTGAGATCAGCAGGAGCTGCATCTTGTCCCCAGTGTTCAGAGCAGAGGATTCCTGTGCACGTGCTCCCCTGAGCCAAAAGATGACTGCAAGAACAAGCATGAATCTGAGGAAGGACAGTGAAAGCGAGGAAGTTTGCCAGACATGGTATTTTCTTTGCTACTCTCTTATCATGAGAAAGCACTTGAGACTAGAAAGTATCTTTCATTAATAGCTGATGCTTTGGCTTTCTGTGTGCTAACGGAACCAAACTGCCAACCCTCAAATTTGCTGATCAGAGAGAAACATACAGTAGGATGCTGATCTTAGAGCTGCCACTATCGAGAGTAGTGCACTGTGGTCATTTCCAAAGGAGGCAATTTCCCAAGATATAAGCAGCTGTTTTTTATTGCACCGTCCTGCCAACCATACCAGAACTGGATTCTGCAATGGGCTGTGCTCCCATTTGGGCCCCAGAGCTGCACGGTCAGGCTTTCAACAGAGCTTAGAGGCTAAGTTGCTTTAGAAATCTAGCCAAAAATGTGTTACAAACCTAGGGGTGGAAGACGGCAGAAAAAAGAAATGAGAAAGCGGTACCCCTTTCTAGAAGCTTAAGTCACAGCTGAACTTGTTTAAGAACCATGTAGGCATGAAGTGCTCTAAGGTCTGCCCACTGGGATTCGTTTAAATGATAATACAAAGTAACAAACTCATATATGGATGTAATTCTGTCATCTGTTTGAGGTTTTGACCAAGTCACTGTCACTGAAAAGCATTAATATTAGCTGGTGTACAGGAGACCAAGGAAATCTTGTCAAGAAAGGCACAGAAGGAATTCCAGTTTTTCCATGTCAAGGTATTATTTGTTTAATTTTAGATTAGTGAATACATTTCAGCTTGTGTTTTCTTTTAATTTCATCAAAAAATGAATCAGCTTGCATGCATCTGACGATCCCAGGAGTGTTTGTGCTTAGATTTACAACGTAGTATGCTGAAAGAACCTAGATGTGATCAAAGGAACAGAGGATAAATAAATCTACAAGCTCTGGTGAACAGAATTTTTCCTTTTTCCTTTAGCAAAAAAATAACTTAAAAATTGCTGAAATCCATGCAATGAATGTTTGTTTGGCCCTGTAAATTAGTATAGTCCATCATTAGAGACTTGCTTTAAAGAACTTCAGAGATTTAGTTTTGACGTGTATGTAGTAAATATTTATCCACTATTCTGCTAAGTTACAAAAGGAAAAAAAAGTCTACCTTTTTATTGCAGTAACCATGGTGATGTACAGAATAATGACACAACAAGAGACATAACAAGCATATATTCTTTGAACAGCTTCCATATATTTTCCAGATTCTATTACAATATTAAACTATCGAATGTTTAAGTGGCCAGCAGAGGGAACGAAAAAAACCCTAAAGCTTTTCTTTATTCAGGCTATAGTCCACACTAGATCGCCTTACCTGATAGGTTCTTCTTGAGGAAATCTCCAATTGTCAGTGGAATCTGCAACCAGAATGGCCTTTTCTGTAGCATGTGTTTCCTTCTCTTCTTCTTTCCAGGGTTAGGTTTCCCAGATCTACATAAATTACAGGGAGCAGAGGAGAATATAGTTGCAAATTCCAGTTTAAGCCTTATTTCTTTTTCAGAATGATAACCTTAGAAGCCAACAAAAACATCCTTTATATTAAAATTATATTATGCTGAAATGATCTTGATGCTCCAGCCAACTCTTTAGCAAGATTCTCTGATCCACAGTTATGATCAGACAAGGGCAGGCAGTGCCAGGTAAGAACAATATTCAGCCACATCAAAAGGCTCCAGTCACAGTCAATTTTGTTCACAACAATAATTGCACCAGCTTGTGTTTTGTACCTCAGAATACTTGCTGTCATGCCTGTTTGCTCTGTCTTTAAAAATATTCAGGCCAAATAAGCTCATGTACTGCTTAATCTATTTGTATCATGCATTTCTCAGTGGTCAATGATTTACTAAGCATTTATCTCATGGCTTTTCCCCAGCTTGACATCAGTACCCCATAATAATGATGTGCAAACACACTTTTACAAGCCTTTCATGGGATACCACATATTATATCATGGAATGAATGAAGCAAGCGATGACAATTAGTTAAGTAATGCAAAAATATCTGCCGTAACTTGCCCTTCAAGCAAAAGCAGAGTTGGAAAAGACCAGCAGTATTAGGTCATCTCACAGGACAAGAATGTTCATAATATGCTCATTGTGAAGTATTTCTTATAGATGCAACACAAATTCATCTGAACAGCATCTGACTGCATGGCAAACTTTGCTGCCTTTGGAAGTTCTCACAACTTTGTCTCACATTGAACCATTTCTTCACATGTCATGTAATAGTCTATTGTCAGGAACTAGATACATAGTCTTTACTTGAGGTAGGGAGATGAGTAACTTTCCATGAACCAAGCTGACGAGAACATTCCCCTGAGGGAAAGCATTGCCCATATACCACTGGTTTATTTAGAAAACAGGTTACATTTACCCATTGCAATTTGACAGACAGTGCTCTTTCTTCCAAGTTGATAGTGGTCTAAAATGTTAAAATGGACATGGAAATGCCCTGGATTTAATTGTAAGCTCATAAACAGTTCTTATCACTGGGGTTGTTGGTAGTTACAAAAGTCTCAAGGCAGACAGACATGGGGGAGGGACTTTATATGATGTCTGGAGGGCAGTACACCTTTCGGTAGCACTCACCCCCAGGGATCATTCCTAAAATCAAACCTGTTACCTTTTGCATTTTTATGTTACCACTGATCCAAGCACCTCAGAGAGAAATCAGAAGCACAAAGCTATATCTTTGTCTCAAAGGAAGAGAGATTATTAGATCACTTGGCAGTTTAGCTTCCACATCCAGACTCTAGTGCTTTGATGACAACTCCACATCATGGTGTTTATGTGCTAGGGTAATTTAGTGACAAATGCCATTCAGAATCCTACGCATTATAAAAATAACAGATTTTGATATATTAGATTATCAGCTCCTCACTTTCTGTTTTTAATTCCATTTGAAGAAAACAACTTCATCAGTGAAATATATTTTTCTGAGGCAACAGTACTGTCATATTATAGATCAAAATATATTAGGTAAAGTGACATATGCTAGTTAAAATTTATTGCAGTCCTGTCTGTCATTTCTGTTTGATATATAGATATGAATGTTCAAAGCTGGTAATATGAAAGCTTAGTACTGAATGTTAATTAAATGTACTTTTATATATAAACCTAGGTAGAGGACAAATCAGTGTGCATATATCTATATAAGGTATGGTTTTTTTTTCCTGCTTATTTTGATTTTTCTGTTATGGATTTCCTAACAGGAAAACCACAAAAATGTCAAACTTAAGCTTGCAATTAGTATGTACTCCAAAATATGAAAATATGTTATGCTGTGGTTACAATTAAAGAGATATCAGTAGCTCTGGCAATATAGAGGGGGAATGGCAAAAGAAAAAGCAGCATTTTGTCTCTCAAACAGTCATTGAAAATCACAGAGTAAAAATTAAAAGTGAAACCTATATGTTTTCAGCATTCACAAAATTCATCTGATACTTAAGAAGAAGCTGTATGTATACCAGCCCGAAATAACACAGAAGTGCTATCACATCCTCATTAAATTGTTTGAAAGATACTCGGGTGGTGTTTTTATTGAGTTTTTTTAAAATATTTTTACTCTTCTTCAGTCTGGCTAAGCAAACATCCTTGATCTGACTGCTAGTACCACCTCCCTGTGCCTTACATACACTTATGAAAAGAATGAGAATCCCTAGTTTGTAAGAAAGGCAGCAGTGTAGTTAGTTATTACCTGCAGGTGAGTGACTTCGTGAGAGATGAAGGCAGTGGTGACTCAGAGGCTTTGCCCAAGTGGAGAAGAGAGCAGGAACCTGGAGGTGCCAGTGCTCCTGCATGAGCATCTCACAGCCAAACCTGCCCGTGGGTCTGCTCTGAGCCACCAGCTCCCGAGGGTTATGACCAGTCATAAACATGCTCCTCTTACTCCCAGGTTTCACATTACTTGCTTCAGCCAAAAGCATGCTGTTCACTTTGCTGGCATAATCAATTGACTTAACATGATTGGGTTAATTTAACTTGGTTGGCTAACTTGGGAACAGGGAGTTTTCCAGTACAGACTCCATCCCTGGGGTAGACAGAGCCCCTGGATGTGTGTGCCATGGTTGGGTTTCTACTGGTGTGAAGGTCCCAAATGCTTTTACGCCCATAGGGATGTGTGCAGTCACACACACTCATGCAGGGCACAGGTCCCATGGCAACAGGGCAGGACCACGGCTCCCCCAGGAGAGCCTGGCCAGCAGTGATTTGGGTGGCTGTTTGCAGGCTGTGGCTGGCAGTTGCTGTTGTGCCTGAGAGGCAGGTGAGGAAAGCTGCCTTGAGGGACACTGCCAGCAGCTGGCTGCTCCTCCCCACCTTGCAAGCAAGACTTTTTCCTTCCTCCCCTTGCCCTGTGTGGGAGGAGGGCTGAATGGACAGAGGTGTGTATTTGGCTACAGGGCAGCAGCATCCTACAGTGTCAGTTCCCAAACACATCTGTAACGGTGACATTTCTGTTGACTTAGATTAGGTTACACTCCACTGTCATTTGAGCACGCACCCTCTGCCAGAAGGACAATAGCAGCACTGTTCTGCTATGGAGTGGAAATCTTTCTGCACAAAAAACAAATAGTGCTTTTCTCATATCTCCTGTCAGTGCTTCTGAGAAAGCCATGGCATCCCACTTTACTCATAAATGCCACATGAACACCAGGTCTCTCAAAATTAGATTCTCTTGGAATGCTGCTGTTTACATGTATGTGTTGAAAACAGCCCCAAACAGACAGCTTGCTTACAAACCTTGATTTTTGTTTTGTTTTGAGGTTTAAGGACAGATGTGAGGCTGAAAGCCATCCTGTCCTAGCCTGCAAACAAATTCCTTCCAAAGTGAACAATGTCGCTACAAACACTTAAAGCACTTAAATTCCATGGTGGTTTCCATCACAGAGGTCTGCATAACAGCATCCAACAATCACAAGTCTACCAAGATGCAGGTTAGATTCTTCATCTGAAGATCATCTCACTGCTTCTCTATTCTTCTTCGCAGTTCTTCCCAATCTAGATGAGCCTTGAGTGTTTTTGGGAGAGAGAACCAGTATAGTTTGGATGCTTCTCTGAATTTTATGAATCAACCTGGCAAGTTAATGGGAACAGCATTCTCCTTCTGATTGAATTATAAAAAAACCATGGCAACAGGATGTCTCAAAATGGTTTTGTTTTTCTCAATTAAGAAAGGAGCAAAACACTCCAGATCAACCCAAATAATTTGCTTGACCTAAGACAAAATGATTCATTTTAGGTTCGATTTTGTAAAACTTCTGTTCCACTTACTGTTCTTTAAAATTCAGAATATGAAAACAAAAACTTTGTAGAAAAGGAAATTTTTCTGCAGGAAAGCATCTCAAAATTAATTGTATAGTTTAAACCATTTTCAAACTGAAAAAAAAAAATCGATCCAGTCTTAAAACCACATTTGGTCTTCTCAGCATTGCTCAGCCTATGTAGAAATTAAATTAAATAGTACTTCTATGCCTAACTTCTCTGGATTACTTAAAAAATGATCTCAAGAGGCAATGAGAACTTTTTTTCTGGTTATATTTTAGGTTCTAACCTGGAGCAAACTTTTGCTGGGACGCCAGCTCTCTTGTCCTAACAACAATCCATTTGAATGAATGTATTCCACGTTTATGCCACTAAACTTTAAAGAGAATAAGGCCTTAGAAATCAAAGTCTGTTTGCTGGATTTCTGTGACAATAGTTTACAGTTGCCAAAGCTATAATCCTTTTTTACAATATAAGTAAAAAATGGATACTCATGATTAAAATTAGATGCCATTGTGCTTGTAAACAGCAGGTATTCAGGAACTAGGTGTCAGCAAAAGAGATCATATGTCATTTCTGGGAGAAGAAATATAAAACCTGAATTCACAGCATTACAATAAGCAGCCCTCTGAATCAGCAGTACCAAAAATCACTCCATTTCACAAAGGAAAAAGATGTTTGCCAGAAGGTCTTTCCAGAACAACAGGTTTTTCTGTGAAAACATGCCCCTCAAACCTGAATGCACTCCTGGTCTTCTGTCTAGTATCATCAGAAACACTGGTGAGGTGCTCTGTTAGTGAAGTCAGAGGAATTTTTGATCGTCACATCCACGTTTCCACATACCAGTGAGGCCGGAGCACTGCCTCCTCAGCAGGTGATGATACGAGGATGACACTGATTTCACTGCACGATTAACACAGCAAACAGGTGCATGAATAACCAGATGCTCAGCACACATGTCTAATTGGAGCGAGTGATAGGTTCAAGTCAGCAGTACTGGCTTGTCAAGGGAAATAAGGGCCTGTTAACAACAGGTTTGCAACAACCCAGTTGTAAAATCTGCATGTAATTGTTCACGTTATGCAACAAGTTTCGTCAGAGCAATGAAACCAAACAGTGCTATGTGTCAATTCATTTTTATCCTGCTCATCAAAGCCAGAATGAGTTGTAATTGTTTCCAAGATAGGACATGGGGGAGAAGAGATTTACTATTCACTATATGCTGCGTTCCTTTCAGTAGGCAATAACAAACAGGAAAATACAACTTCTGTTTTTCTTTTTCTTCTTTTTTTTTTTTTTTTTTTTTAAGTGGCTAGTTGCACCACAAAGAACTACAGAAGAGTTGCGTTTTCCAGCAAGTAACATTTGAAACACAAACCCTACCGATTTTGTGGAAAACACAAGACATGACAAGACAAGACATAATAGGATTTTTGACCTGTTTTTCAAAATGAAAGGTGTCAATTAACAGTGCCAAGAACATTTAAACTGTTAGAAATGAAAAAAAAATTGGAGTGTTATTTTGTGTTATTCTAAATCTTTGGGATTCCAATTATATTCTTAAAGTCATCATGCCATCAAATTTCCTAGCCATTTAAAATTAAAAATGAAATTTGATTTGAAATTTTAAGATCTTCACTCAGACTTTCAAGAAAGCTATTATCTGTAGACAGAATTGTTTGGTCCTCTGTGTTATAGGATATTTAAGTGAGTGTGATCTCCCCTGTTTAATTCACTAGGACCTGAATTTCTAAAAACATTCCTAATTAGCTAGCTTAAATGCCTCTTTCAACACATTCCTAATTATTTGGTCAAATAGCCGGTGCTATCAATAGACGTTTCCTAAATTCTGATAGAAACTGGGATGACTCATATTTTTCCAAACACACTGAATGTAACTATGAAGGGTTTTCCTGCACTGTGAATTTCTTGGATTTTATGGGCTTAATTTTTTAACGTTCCTTTTAATGTGCTGATTTTTTAAATTTTTTTATTGTTGTGTTTGTCTTTAAAAACTGCTAGTAAAACCCAAACAGCTCTTAAAAGAGGGAAAAAAAAACCCCAAAACACTGGTTCCATATGATGGTCCTTTTTCCTTTAGTCTTACAAGGAAATAAGAAGAGTCTTTACCTCTATTTAAAAGCTTGGGGGGGGGGGGTTATCTATCAAATACACTCTCGTTAAACATTTTTGTAGGGGTTGTAAGGGAATGACATTTCTATTAGCATTTGGGGGCTATTTAAAAATCTGGATCATTACAGCAATCTCTAGAATATATGTTTCTGAACTTTTAAATGTTTAATATTAACCAACATACTGCACCATAATACCAAAAGAGCACTTTTCATCATGGAAATTTGTGTACTATAGACTGTGTAGCATAGCAGAAACAGATTTAAGAGCAGACTTCCCAGACTACTAGCCTTCCTCAGCGTTAGATCTATTTCTGTTTAGGCTTAAATATTTCTGGGAAGGAAGGAAGCAAGGAAGGAAGGAAAGAAGGAAAAAAGGAAGGAAAAAAGGAAGGAGGGAAGATGCCATATGTCAATAGTTACTTGCAACATCAAGGAGTTTTATGATGCTGCCCACAGGGAACAAAGGATGATAAATGCAACTATCTGAAATTCCCCAGAGGCCTAGCAATGCTCTTACATAAGTCATCTGTACAGATGCAGGCTGGGGACAGTTTTGAAAAGAAGCTGTGAATCAACATGGTGCCAAGTATGTTCTCCACATAGAAGGTGTAGCTCAGTTTATGTACTTCAGACTCAGTTTGTTTCAGATTGTGATGAATTACTCCTCCTTCCCACAGAAATGTAATTAACTTTTTTACAGGAATGTATGGATTCATGGTGAGGGACCTTGTCATCCAAGTCAAAGACTAAGAGATTAACTTCACTGTCCTGATTATTATGGTATTTAAATTGGTTTAGAACTCATCGTTGTAACATATATACTCTCGCACTTACATTGCAACTACTACTTTTAGCTTTAATGTCAGGTTAATTTCTGGTCTGTGAATACATATGTGGATGTCGACGTGTGCTGTGTGCACATATATGCTTAATTTTTTTTTTTTTTTTTTTTTCAAGCATGCTGGGAAGATGAGTGTGAAGATCACTTTGATCTTGGGTGCTGTTCCAGAAGCAAAACTTCCCGCTAGAAAGATTCAGGTTCTTTGGAAGCAGCAACAAGGAAACAGTTGCATTCAGGCAGGCTGACTCACTGCATTTTTGCTTGTGCTAACAGAATCTAAACCACAATGAATTCAGAGGAGTCAAGAGGAAAGAGACAAGGAGTGCACTGGAAAGACTTAAGTTGATCAGACACTATGGTTTCTGTGGTTCGCCTTGAGTTGATAACAGTTTACAAAAGACTTCAAAATGTGGAGAAGTTATTTTATTCTTCAGTGAGAATGTAGTGCATCCTTTCTATTGTCTGGATGCTGTCTGTACAATAGGCTGGACAGTTGATAATAAATATAGTTGATGCTGAAAATCCTATGCTTCTCCAAAAATATTATATTTGCTTGTGTATAAAAACTGCATTCTTGTAAAACATATAGACTTGTTTATTAGTAGTATTTCTAAAGATGCCAATCAAGGTCATAAGATGCAGTTAGTCCAGGCCATGTACAAATACATCTGGAAGGACACATCTTCTCTTGAACTACTTTCTGCACAATTAGATTTAAGCAACACTGAGGAGAGTATCAGAAATAGAAAGAAATGAAATTACTGTTTCTGTGTCCTGAAGTTGTGTGCCTCCCTCCTTAATGCTGTGCCTGTTAGGCAGCAGATAAGGAGTTTAACCCAACAGTGATGCTAATACATTTCTTGGTACAGAGGGGTTTTTGTGGACCCTGCACATTCTCCAGACCCAACAGTCTGCAACAGACCCACCACCTGCAATAGCCGTCTGACTTCCATAAATTACATTTACAAAGTATTGCCTTCACTGGATTCACATAAAGATAGTATCTGTTGTCTCTCCTATTCAACTTCCAGGCCTGTTCCCACTAACAACCAGCATTTCCAGAACAATACCCTTGTAGCTGTATCTTGTAGCATCAAGAGACCTCAGGAGTCCAAAGTGGCTCTGTGCTCTGGCTCAGGCATGCACACAAGTCTACAGAAATCAGCCACTACACAAACCCTTGTATGTTTTTGTCTCATTTGTGCCTCACTAGCATCCCGGGCTGAATGCTGAAAATTCCTGTTGGTGTTTCTCATTTGTCCTATGGAGTCAGATGTACATTTACAACTCATTTCTTAAGATCTAGCTCTAACCACCCTAACTAGGCCACAAATAATTTTCAAAACCTACTCAATGCAGAAAGCATTTAATAGATGTTTTTTGTCTTAAACAGGGGACCGTTTTTTAATGGTGCTACCTAGACCCTCTTCATACTTCCACAGAACAAAACTACTCTCTGACTTTGTAAGTAAAATTCTGGTTTTGCTGTGGCAAGCTTCCTTTTTTCCTGCGCCAAGGGAAACACCACATTAGGCCAAATGACTCAACATTGTTTGGGAAAAGATATAATTACTAAAGGTATTCATTATGAAAGTTCATCTCATTAAAGGTGGTTAGGAAGAAAATCTCAGGATGAAAGGAGGATTTTGTGAACCTTTCTCTGAAAGCATATTAATCCCTTACAAGATAAGGTAGGGTACAGATCATGCCACTGGTTTGACCTGTGGTAACTTCTCTGAAATTGTTCAAGAGATGAATTCGTCAGCCTTGATCTGTAATATTTTGTTTATAGGCAGACCTCAAACTGGTTTTATTGTGTTTCTCGTCACTTTCTCTTCTCCAAAAGCCCATGAGACACAAAGTAAGAAAAATCAGGAAACTAGTGTGGTATTAGTGGAATTTGCTATGAGGGACTGATATAAGTACTATGACACACTTTGCCGAAGCAGATGTGTTTGCAGGAAGGCTGATTTACTGCAAATAAATCCACCAAGAACCTGCTTTTTAGAGAAAGGATGAATCAAGGTATCAAGAGACACAGCCTTGCCCAGGAGGAGTATTGTAGAATGGTAGACATATATTTTTACTACACATGTGCATTTCCACAGCAATTCAATATTCCTATTTCTGACAAAATATTGTCTGGTGAGTTTCTGATTCCAATAATGCAAGTATGAACTATATTTGAACTGGACCTAAGCAAACATCTCACCTCTGGAGAATCAGTTACTGGAAATGAATACTCACACATACTCATCCAAGGTGACACTAATGGAAGAAAGATTATCTGTGGGGATCTTTAGGGGTCAGGATGAGGAGGTTGGTTGGCTTCTCTGAGGTTTTCCGCATCTATTGAATGTGCACAGAAGGGTATGTCTGTGTGGGCTTGAGATTAATCTCCCAGTGCACTGCCTATGCAAGAGACCTTAGAGCAGTTTCAGGGTGTAGGCTTTCCTTCTCTCACAACATGTTTCATCTGTAGCTAAGACCTAACAGCTTCCAGGTTGAAGTGATTTCACCTTCTTTCCAAGTGATACCTCAAAGCAAACTTGGCAATCTGCCAAGACTTACTCCTGAGAAAGCTTCTGGAAATACTTCTACAGAAAAAGGGAACACCAGTGGTGAAAATTTTAGACGCCAAACACAAACTTCCTCCATTGTAAAGGAAATAATGGTCAGGAATTTCTCTCAGCAATTGACCAGCTGATATGGACTCTCCCTTTTTAGACTATTTCATTTATGCCTCATTCCACTTCATGAACTCTTTCCTGTCTCTGTGCAAGACACAGAACCGTCTGCATTGTTTATTTCTCTTTATTTCCTATTTTCTCTGTGTATTTGTTTCTCTGTAGTTTTACCTTCACTGCGGGCATAATTACAACTATTGGTTTGAACTGTATCTCTTCATCTAGTCAAGACAATTTTTCTCTGAGCATAAATTTGATGAGAAGCTCATGTAATTCATTCTTGCACTACTCCTCTTGCTGACTTGGTCTGAGGTCACCAAGGAGCAAGAAGAGGACCAGAATATTGTAGGTTTATATGTGATTTCAATCATAATTTTCAGACACAAGGCTTAAGATGTCATCTTCCAGATATAAACTTGAGACACAGAGGATATTATGGACCTAGCTGGCACTGAATAAGAAGATACTTTGTGTTTTTGCATACTAAGTAATCTTTCATATGTTCTCTCATTGCCCCTGCCCATGGACAAAAGGTGAGAGAAGCTGTAATTGGGTTAATCGTCTGTATTGTGCTAAGAGGCACAGCAAAACACATGCTACTCCAAGATATCTAAATAAACTTGATTTATGAAGTACTGAATATGCAGCCAGTTTTTTTTTTTTAGGCTTGACACCTCTCTGGGGAGAATACTATTGAAATAGCTCATCCTCCTCTCAAGCAGAGAAAATTCCAGCTGGCTTGCTGCTGATAGGAACTTTGCATGTATATTTGCCTGATTTATTTACTACTGGGACCTGCTCTTTCTGGGTCACCTTCTCTTTGCTTCATGGTTTCATCCTTTTAGCAATATGTCATATCTTATTGATACTTCCTACACCTTGGAATTAACATACTATGATGTGTTCCATCCCTAAAGGTATTGGGACAGCTAATTTTGATCCAGAGCCTTTAGAGATTAATGCCTTACTTTGCAGCTGCTATGTTTTCTTACTTCCCCTGCCGCCAAATTATCTTCACTATGAATTTATTCCATCTTGCATTCTAAGAGAAGGCTTGACTCTTCCTCACCCATGAGTTAACTTCCTTCATTACACCTTTACTTTTCCACCAAAAACCTATGTAAATACATCCTCCTGGGTTATCCACCTAACATTAAACTAGCCCTAGCAGAACATCACGTTTCCTCAATAGACAGGTAATAAATTTCTTGAACTAATTAAAGAATTTTTTTTTAGAAAAAATGTTCAAACTGCTGTCTAAAAGATTTGATCATGGTGCTTCAGAACTGCAAAATAAGACAACGTGAATGTTGAAAAAAATTGGATTTTCTCCCAAACTTACATACCAATTACATTACTACACCTAAAGCTCCAATTCTTTATTTCCCATCAGTGAATAGAGAAATCTTCTGTTCTCTTACTAGGGAAGAAAAAAAAAACATGGAGTGAAATATGTAAAGAGAAATTTAGGATGCCAAATATGAAATTACACCAGATGGCCTCTATGAACACAACTGGCTTATTACACAAATCCAAAGTTATTTCACTGTAGTTTAAGAATTTACACTAAGGTATAAATTCCAGCAAAATTCCTTGTATATATGCCAACTCGTATGGAGAACTGGATCTAGGCAGTTCCCACTGTTGCGACCTTCTGAGGCATTTGAGCTTTCATTTGGAGATGAATATGTGCAGTGGCTTGGATTTTTGGGCACTTAAACCCACCTTTTCAAGATTTTCCTCTGCTTGAGATGTTTTTTAGTTCTCTTTCTCTCCTCTCTCTCTCTCTCTCTAAATATATATATATATGTTTTGTGTACAAAAACTGTTGCCTTTCTTGAGATTTAGGCTGATAAGTAATGTTTAGCTGTAGACCAATTCAGCCTTCATGGAAGAATTAAGATGAAGTTTTGGGTACATATTTGGCAGTGCAGGCTTCTTACAGTCTTACAAAATTTTGTGAGGACTTACATTCCTAGTTTTAGTGCCTTCACAAGTCTGGACAGGTTTGTAAGATCTCATTCCTCTCCTAGTAGCATCTAAGCCAGAGGAGTGGTAACCTGAGTTCAGATAAGCTCTGGGCAGCTCTCATGGGTTCCAGCTTGAGATTCACAAAGAGGCAAATACGAGATTTGAGCATGAGTCAATAAGAGTCTCTTGAGCAGAGAAGTAAAAATGTTTCATCCCATAATACCTTTAAGAGTGTTGTTGTTAATTTGTAGCTGATTTCCATTTTGTTTAGATATTTTGTCTTACTTTGCTGAGTTTACTGGATGCAGACTCTAGCTAGCTGTTTCAAAGATGGCATCAGTACAGCTTTGAGGGTAGATACTTGGTCCCTTCTTTCTGAGGAAAACACTCATTACAGTCCCTATATTTAAGGATAAAGATGTTTTGCCTGGCTTCACAACTCGATACTCTAAATTCAGGCTTTCAGTGAAAACAGGTTAACAAGTTGAAAAGCTGATTCTGAAAATCTAAGTGGGAAATTCCAGGACATATAATTTTTACCCACTTGTCTCATGGTTTTTGTTCTGACAGATTTCCTACATTTTCCCTATGATTTATAACGTCTTACGAATATTCCAACCTTCAGATAAATTAATCAGCTCTATTCCTACAGGCTGAATCTCTAGCTTGAAGCTCTCAAAATTTTTTGAATACTATCAGTCTTATGATTAATATTAATTCTAACATTTTTTTTTCTTTTGCATCTATCTTTTTTTTAGCCCAGCTGTATATATGTGCTTACTTGCAATAGTTTCTCGAGCATCTTTCACTGCTGCCTACTGTGGTGTTGTGTCTTGCCAAGAGGTAGGGAGAGGAAAGGAAAATCTTCATATTGTGTGACCTGTTGCCTCTTCTGCAATAGTCTGCCTTAATTGTACTGTGTTCGGCCTCTTATTTCTTCTGTGATTAACGGGAGTAAGTCCTGCCTTGAGCTTATGCCTGCAGGGCCCCTTCCCCTTCATCTGGCACCCACTAGTCTTGCCAACATTATAGAAATGTATGTTTCACAAAACTTCTCAGCCCCAAAATCAATTTCTTCTCTTTCTTCCATTTTTTTTCCCTTTTTAATTTTTTGGTAGCAATTCAGATACAATTATCTATTTCTCCAAAGAAACCAATTTTTTGTATCATACACTGTACTATTCTACAAAGTGAGCAATGTTCCAGAAGAAGGCAAAAAAGGTCCTAGACCCGACATTGCAGAATGATTTCCAAGTCTTCCTTTCTCGATGCACCCTTTCAAAATATTTTTTTTCTAAGTATTATGTTTTCCCACATGCTTCTGGGTTATTCTGCTTGTTCAGTCTACTACAGCAGGTAGAACCTTTTTTTCCTCAAAATTTCTGGTGCTAGAACATGGGAGCGGAATCTCACTTAAATATTTCACATTCACTGAAAAGAAATTATATAGGAATTGAAGAAATTTGGGGTGTTGTGGTGAAATTAGCCATTATTTAGCTTGAGTCTCTGAAGCTCTTCCTCTGCACAAGTAAATCAAATATCATTTTCTTGCTCAATTTCTCAAGTGCAGTGTTCAGTACAGCATTTTTTTTATGGATATGACTAGCAGACACAGTGGTTTGATACACAACCTTACGTACATATACTGGAGAACAAAGTTAAAAGTGTTTCTGCTAGAAGTTTTAGTGACCCAAAGCTTAGGTGTTAAAGCAATGAATCTTTAGTGTGCTGCTTTCATCACAGGAATACAGAAGACTGTGTGAGGAATCTAATCTTTCTATAAACTCTTTGTGAAGAGTTAATGACTTTAAATGGAGTCCAAGATGTGGAGCAACACTAAAGAAGGAGACATGATCGTGGGCAATGGACAAAGCTGAGAGGACCCCTGGAGGCTAAGGGATCTATCTGAGATCTCATAATTCTCTCAGTCATCAACATCTTAACCAGGGGTGTTCAGTTTTACAGAGCATTTTCTTTGCAATATCACTGCACCTTTTAAAAAAATGGAATTGGGCTGCTCTCTTGTAGCTACAGTACTCACCCACGGCACAGGAGACCCAAGTTCAGTACAATCTCTTCGCTTCTAGCAGATGTCTCCTCATTCCCTCAAAACTGTAGTAACTGTCTAATGACAGAATCATAGAATCACAGAATAATTTAGTTGGAAAAGACCTTTAAGATCATCAAGTCGAGCTGTTAACCTAAGGTTGCCAAGTCCACCACTAAACCATGTCCCTAAGCACCACATTTATCCCTCTTTTAAATACCTCCAGGGATGGTGACTCAACCACTTCCCTGGGCAGCATGTTCCAGTTGCTTGCTAACCCTTTTGGTGAAGGAATTTTTCCTAATATATAATCTAAACCTCCCCTGGTGCAACATGAGGTCATTTCCTCTTGTCCTATTACTTGCTACTTGGGAGAAGACACCAACATCCACCTTGCTACAACCTCCTTCCGGGTAGTTGTAGATAACAATAAGGTCTCCCTTCACCCTCCTCTTTAGACTAAACAACCCCCGTTCCCTCAAATGCTCCTCCTAAGACTTGTTTTCTAGACCCTTCACCAGCTTCACTGCTCTTCTTTGGAAGTGCTCCAGCACCTCAATGTCTTTCTTGCAGTGAGGGCCCCAAAACTGAACACAGAATTCAAGGTGCGGCCTCACCAGTGCCGAGTACAGGGGCACAATCACTTCCCTAGTCCTGCTGGCCACGCAATTTCTGATACAAGCCAGGATACCATTGGCCTTCTTGGCCACCTGGGCATACTGCTGGCTCATATTCAGCTGGCTATTGACCAACACCACCGGGTCCTTTTCCACCAGGCAGCTTTGGAGCCACTCTTCCCCAAGCCTGTAGCATTGCAGGGAGTTGTTGTGATTCATGTGTAGGTCCTAGCAATTAGTCATATGATGATATGCCATATCATTTCTTCTCCATCTTCCTGATTGGAATTGTACCTCTGTCTACTAAAGAATTGAAGATTTTCCAGTGCTGGGGAGCTGTGAAGGGAGGAAAGAGAGAGAGAAAGTGCAAGTATATGCAAGAGGGAATATAATTTCATAGATTAGTGGTTTGAGCAATCTTCAGAAACAAGGAGAGGGAGAGAGGAGGATATTGGGTCCTACTTCTGGAAGTTACACTTTTTTTCCAATAACTGTTTCAACAGATGTTGTCCTAAAATGGTGATTTAACTACTTCTGTGGTTGGTTTCAAGGGTTTAATGACAAAGGTGCTTAGCCTATGCAAAACCAGAGCAACACTATGCTGATACAGAAGGAAAATGTATGTTTCAAAACTGCAATATTAAGCAGGAGTTTGGTTGGAGTTTAGGTTCACAGAATTTGAGGGCTTCTTACGCTGTAGTTTCAGACTACAATACCATGTCTATGTAAGATCTAGTCCAGAGCAAAGGGACTCTACCAGACCATGTGAATATGCTAAAAATAAATTGCTAAACAGGAATGCATGGGCTAATATGCTTTGTTTATATATTTACCTGGCAAAATATTACATAGATCTGGTTTACTGCCTCTGTTCAGGCAATAAGCATCGCTGCACTAAATGTATACACTTTTCCATGAGGAGGAGCAGAGCTAGAAGCTGCAGTTCATTTACCGTCACCATCCTCCTCACCTTGATACCAGGAGACAGATGAAACCCTGGAACATTCCTCCTCTTTTCACAAAACAACAGCCTGAAGTCTAATTGGTGCAATGCATTAATTTTTTTGATGTGCACATACTTCCTAGATGACCTTAAAGAAGAGTTACAGACCTCATACACCTCATGAGGTTCTTGTCAGAAAGTTTCCCAGTAATTTCAAGGGTAATCAGAACAAGCCCAATATTAACTTATTGAAAGTAAAATAAGGGGAAAGCGCCATCTATACTCCAACCATTAGCAAAATTGTCCTCCCACTTAAACAGAGGTTGTAGTTAAGGTAAACTAAATATGTTTTAAACATCTCTGTTGCTCTGGCCATCATTCATCAGTATTTCACAGTATTGCTTTCATATATTTATCCTTATTCAAATAATCAAAGTGTTCCATTAACTGGAACTTCTTGGAAAATCTCTGGTAGGCATTTAGAAGGTTATCCTTGACTGCAGAACGTGTTGTACAACTGTAGCCTGGCATATAAAACTGTCCTGAGGAATTCTGTGATTCTGTGAATCAGCTGGCACAGGGTTTCATCCACTCTAATCCGATTACACCCAGAACTAAAGGAGGTTAGATAATGGTAGAAATTAATGGACCCAGACTACATTATATATGTCCTGTGCAATTCTGTTGAATTCACCTAGTTGCACAAAGTATAATAAAGGCAGAATTTATTCTGACAGCCCTCTACTTGAACACAACCTTCAAAGTAAATTGCAGAGCATGATGCCCAGGTCAAGTTTTTTCTTGTATTTTAGTATTCATCATTCTCCATTATTCTGGACAAACAGTTCTGGGGAAGCATGTTCAGACATGGTTGAAAGGACCTCAACATTCTGTATACCAAAAGAAAAAAATTAATAAATCAATACAAAAAGTTAATATTTATTGTAGTTTTGTAGTTTGAAAGAGGTGGATTTTCTAGTTCTGGCATTCTTCCAGTGCAACTTGTCAAACCAGGTTACGTTTGAAATATGCCTGCAGCCAAGAATGTGAGAGCTCAGCATGACGATGTGCAGAGGCTTGTTTGATTTGGGGTGATTTTCACTTTTGATCAAAGAAACTACCTGATCCTCTTTCATGGGTTAGTATTTCTGAGGCTCATTGTTATTCTTTTGTTTGCCTTGCTTACTGGGACTCATTGGAGGAAACATCTCATTTTATTCAGAGATTCTTCATTAAGAGACATTTCTTGTAAAGATGAGATGTTCTTTGTTCTTTTGACTTCTAATCCATAAAACCCTCCCTGTCTTTGCCATGTTTATTGACAGCCTAAGGACTCCACATTGTATAACATGTCAGAGTAGATTATCCAAAATTCATCTTTTTTAAACACAAAAGACAAGAGCTTATGTTTGAAACATTACTGATTTTACAGTATGAGAAAATTAATTTCATATGGCAACACCAACACAGGAGACAATAAATAATCAATTTACTCTGTTTCAGCTTAGAGGTGATAACACACAGATCAGGGACTGTAATTTCTTTGAACATGCTAACTCAACTGTCCGTGATTATCCAAGCACACTTCAAATTAATTTTTAAATTGAAGGAATTCTCATAGTTTTTCTATTTGAATAAGCACCTGGTTTCCCAGTCAAGGTAGTCATAGTGACTTAGGTCTGATTTTTTAATGCAGTATACTATTTTTAGCTTATGTTAGTTCATGGCTATGAAGAGACAAAGGTGCCAAGAAGACAGAAGAAATCCAGATATGCATATAATTACAGCCTGCTGGAGTTTCTGTATGTGAAAAATCAACCTGTCTAGATTGTTTTATGTTTGCATGGTGTTCCTAAACTGTCTTCCACCAGCTGTGGAAAGGCCTCTAGGGTCTCTCTTTACGTCCCCCAAAACACATGCCAGAAAAAGCAGACATCTTAGTGGTAGATATGTGACTGGAATTTTCAAAGCCAAAAATTACTAGCTTCTTTTGAAAACTGAGGCACATCATAATTTTTTTTTTCTTGGAAAAAGTTACAGTTCATGTATATGCATGCATGTGTATTTATCCATATAAGAAGCCCCTCTGTGCATGTATATGTATCTATGTATAGCTGCAATCCATAGGTTTTAACGATTATCTTTCATTTCTTGTCCTTTCTGTTTCACCTCTGTTGAAGTGTCATTAAATCACACAGAAAATAATGTAATGAAGCTTCTTAAATGTGTGTATTTTGTGCTGTAGGAGATTCAGAAAGACAATGAAAGTCATGTAATTTACAAACATTAGTTTTACTAACTGTACTTCATTAGGTTTAAGAAATGAACAGAAGATATTTCTATTGTAGTTGACCAGTTGACCAGAGAGTGGTGCCACAAATAGTATTAAAGAGGTGTGCTGCCAGGAAAAGCACAGAACTGTAGCACAGCTTGGATTACAAAAGGCCTTTAAAGATCATCCAGTCCAAATAACCTGCCATTCACTAGATCAGGTTGCTCAAAGCCCCTGTCAAACAGAACTTGAATATTTTCAATAATGGGGCATCTACAGCTTCTCTGGGCAACCTGTTCCAGTGTCTCACCATCCTAACTGTAAAAAATTTCTTCCTTATATCCAGTCTAAATCTACCCCCTTTCATTTTAAAACCATTGCACTTCATCTTGTCACTACAGACCCTGGTAAAAGGTCTCTCTCTGTCTTTCTTATAAACCCCCTTTATATATTGAAAGGCTGCAACAAGGTCACCCTGGAGCCTTCTCTTCTCCAGGCTGAACAACCCCAACTCTCTCAGCCTTTCTTCACAGGAGAGGTGCTCCAGCCCGCTGATAGTTTCTGTGGCCCTCATCTGGTCCCTCTCCAGCAGGTCCATGTCTTTCTTGTGCTGGGGACCACAGAGCTGGACACAGTACTCCAGGTGGAGTCTGATGAGGGCAATGTGGAGGGGGAGAATAACCTCCTTCAACCTTCTGGACACGTTTATTTTTATGCAGACCAGGATACAATTGTCTTTCTGTGCTATAAGTGCATGCTGCTGGTTTGTGTCCAAGTTTTCATCCACAAGTACCACCAAGTGATTCTCTGCAGGGCTGCTGTAATGAAATTGCGGATTATGAGCCCTGTGAGCAGGATGTACACTTGGCCTTTTTGTACTTCATGGTGTTCACATGGGCCCACTCCTCAAGCCTGTCAAGGTCCCTCTTGCTGGCATACCTTCCCTGAAGTGAAGGAACTACACCACTTGGCTTGGCATAATCTGCAATCTTACTGAGGGTGCACTAAATCCCGCTGCCTATGTCATTGGTGAAGCTATTAAATAGTATTGATCCCAGTATAGATCCTTGAGGGAGACCACTTGTTACTGGTTTCCACTTGGACACTGAGAAATGAACTGTAACTCTTTCTGTGTGACTATCCAGCCATTTCCTTATCCATCCAATCATCCATCTGACAAATCCATGTCTTGCCAATTTAGAGGCAAGAATGTTGTGGGTCTACATCAAAGGCCTTACATAGATCCAGAGAGATTACGTTGGTTGCTTTTCCTTTGTCCACTGATACAGTCACTCCATCATTGAAGGCCACAAGATTAGTCAGGCATGTTTACCCCTGTTGAAGCCATGTTAGCTGTCTCTGATCACTTCCCCATCTTCCATGTTTTGATGTACCAGCCATGAGGTTCTGCTCCATGTTCTTACCAGACATGGTAGTGAGAATGTTCATGAGTCCTCTTTTTTACCCTTTTAAAAAAATGGGTGTGATATTTCCTTTTTTCCAGTCACTGTAAACTTCATTTAACTTACATAACTTTTCAAATATGATGGAGAGTGGATTGGCCACATCAGCCAATTGCCTTGGTATGTTGTGGTGCCTCTTGTCAGGTCCCATGGACATTCAAGTTCCACAGGTGGTCTCAAACCCGGTTTTCTCAGGATGCTCTCTTCTCTGATGGGATTCTATTTTTCAAGAAAGAATGGTCTCAATTAAAGCATTGTGTTCTAAGTTTTCCTTAGAAAACATTTTTAATATCTCAAAGGAAATAAATATCCTTTCTAATGCTAAGTTTTACCTCACATCTTCTCTGATAAAGATAAGAAGAGAGGGACTAAGGAGGTTCCCAGAATTACTTTTATGAATCCCTACAGCCCTAATTTTTAATTTTTTGTCAACATGTCCCAGTGTATTTCGTTGAACAATTTACTTATTGTAATACTATAAAGGTGGGCAAAGTACAGCCACGTCTAATAATCTGTTTACAATTAACTGATTCATTCATCAGTCTATATCAGCTTTTAGAGTTTGAACCCTCTTTATCAGATATTATGGTATTTCATAATTTTACAATTGCTATTTCAGAGATGCAGTCAGTAAAAAAAAAAGTTAATGCTTGTGCATATCCGTGCACCTGAGTGTAGAATTACAGAATATAGAATAATTTAGGTTGGAGAAGATCCTTAAGATCATAGGGTTGAACCATAAGCCCAATATTATGTCTTAACCAAGTGTGTCTCTAAGTGCCACATCTAGACATCTTTTAAATACCTCCAGTGATGGTGACGCAATCACTTCCCTGGGCAGCCTGTTGCAGGGCTTGATAACACTTTCAGTGAAGAAACTGTTTCTAATATCCAATCTAAACCTCTTCAGCACAGTTTGAGGCTGTTTCCTCTTGGCCTATCACTTGTTATTTGTGAGTAAGGNGCAATAATAATTGTCCAGTATCTTCACGAGTTTTAGAACTGAAGAACACTTATGCATTTTCCTCCTCATATACTGAAAGCAGTTTGCTGCCAGAATTCCCACAGAACAGACACAAGTCAGTCTAATGGTACATATCGAGGAGGTTTTCTTTCATGCCCATTTTAACCAGCTAGACCAGCATTTTCTAACCTGTCCTGAAAAGATGGGTTCAGCTTTCTTCAGAAGCACTGAACAAGTGTTTCTCCTGCTAACATCTGTGTAATCTGGAGCTGTGCAACATTCTCTGAAATCAAACCATTTCTGCTAAGACGGCTCCTCTTTCAGTAGCCACACTTGACAAACATTGGCTAAACTTACCCAAGAGGATGTATTCCCAGTGAGCTGAACCTATGAAAAATGTCATTGAGAAGACAAGATTCAGGGTGCTTCATCCCAAAGTATGGGGAATACAGTGAGATCACCTGGCACCTTCCTACACACATACATCAAAAGCATGTTTTGAACAGGTCTGATTACATAAATCCATTGCATAATGATAATATTTGCTGGAGCTGAAAAAGGCAAAATTGAAGCAGATGGATTCAAAACATGACAGTTTGGTTTCAATCCTTACTTCAAGAACCACGTGAGGCGTGGTGAAATCTGCAGCATATAAACGGTGCTCACAATCAGCTTCAGCTGAGGCCGCTAGCAGAATTCAGACTGTGGTAGCAAATTTCCAACAGCCTCAGGATTTTGCTGGATATTTCCAGCTTGCCATTGATATCCCAGCATACGGTTTGATGAATTCTTTGAATTCTCTTTAAAGCTCTTATAATTAGCTCAGTTTCTTTTGTCTTGTAAGTCTTGGCAAATTATGTTTTGTAAATCAATCCCTTCAACTCCCCCAGCAAAGCATAAGACAAGAACTACAGAACATACACAAATTAGGTGAGAACAAAGCAGTCCCTTTTAAACACAGGCCATAGAAAGTGACTATTGCTTGCATTTTATGCAAGTATGCCCAAATGCAGTAGTCACTCTAAATTCCAGTCATCCTAAGTACTAGTAGCAGTTATTCTCACTGAATTTAACCTTTATTTGTACAACTCTGTACAAGATTGCTTGCAATGGTTAGTGTGTTTTTACTTACGACGATATTTTTTCATTTCCCCATCAAATTTTTATCTCCTGCATTTGGCAAATGAGTCTTGAATGACAGGAAGAGCTTTGTTGTGGTCCATGATTCATTTCACTTGTTCCCCAGCCACTCCCTGGGTGTGTTTTCATGGGAGCAGGCTCTTTTGCAATCTGAAGTACTACAGCTCTGTAACAATGTGGCATCACCTGTCTGCTAAGGGAAGGGACTATTGTGATTGTGTTCTATGAAAATTTAATTT
>VZTO01022991.1:0-13015 GCA_013400615.1 Syrrhaptes paradoxus | reverse complement strand
TTTGGTGGAAAAATTTTGTAAATAAAAATCCTAAGACCCCCAGTAATCCATGTGGGATGTTTTTGGTTTTTTTTTTAAATTTTTAATTTTTTGAGCAAGTAGGGTCTATAATAAGAAGCCTTGCATAATTCTGTAATGCATTATGATATGTTTTGCCTTGAAATAATGATGAAACTATAGATGTGCAGGAGCATATAGTATGCTGAAGTGGAAGAGCCTTTATGGAAGAGATTAAAGACTGGTCTTATGGTAAGAAGGCTTGTGTAACTATATGATAATAATAGCTAAAGACAAAATGCTGAACAGAGCAATGCATATGAGAACAGTGAAGGCTGAATTTGCAGTCTTCCTGGTGATTTGAAGAAGCTTAAGAGAGAGATTTCACTTCTGACGTAGAACTCATCACTTATCTGTCAAAAGAGGCGAATGAGCAATTCAGATGATTGGTTGGCTTCAAATTTGTTAGAATAAAATGATCATCATTCTCTCATCAGTATGTTTTAAAAAGCTGAACAGCAAATTCATCAGTAATGATTAAACATTTATATATAGTTTTCTTACAGTGCCTCTTTTTTCCCTTAGCCTTGCAGTTTTCAAGAGACATAATGTGACAGAGGGAGTGGGAGGGTATGGAGAGAAACATCTGAGATATATTGAATACTTCAAATAGTGAGAATTAAAGTTAGTTATTAGTTAGTTATTAGTTGAAGTTAGTGATTAGATTTGCTTTTTGTGTAGTATGGTGCATTGTTAGCATGATGCAACCAAGATATTGAGAGTGTGTTATTTCAGAAAATATCAGTAGAGTTAACATGCACAGAAGAACATCCCACTTCTTATAAGCTCTTAATACATTTTACGGTGAAGTAGGTGTAGTTATTTATGTTTTAACTTATAAAATAGTAAAACAAAAGCATGTATAGTTTAAGTAACTTGAGTGATATCAAACACTATGTGAGTGATAGAGTCAGGTATACAAAGACTCCCAGCACTCCACTATAGCCAGTAAAATTACTCAGATCAAAATGCTTTTTAAGTAGAATAATTTATCTTTTGCAACCTTTTTTTAGCCTGCAAAGGACAGTCATTGATTGATACAGAATCATTTTAATGACTGCAATACAAAACTTCATGGTAGGCTGCAAACAAATCCACATCCTCTATCAAAAAAGGTGAGAGTGGAAGATAACCAGAAGTGACTGTTACTGAAAAGGTTCGTAGCATAACATAAAGAAGAATTTTTGTGAGACAAAACATCTATTTTATACAGTTCCACATGTCAGATGGTCATTATACTGGGTTTTATAGTCAATTCCGATCATGTGAAATTTGAATCATTAATTATACAGAAGGAATAATTGGAAGAGTCTTTTAATTTCCGTATTATATGATCACCATACAATACAAATAAATTCTCTGCCAAGTGCTGCACTAGTGCAAATTAAGCCTGTTTTCTTTTCAGTTGGAGGAAGGGCATGAAAAAATAAAGGATACATTATTAGGCTACAGCTTTGTGATGTTGTTATATATGTGTTTCTCCTTCGTAGCTTGCTACCTGTCAGAGAAAAGAAAGAGTACCATATTTAATAAACCCTGGCTGTGCCATCATACACTATGATACCAATATGCAAACAATCCCATAATTTCTAGGTATTTGCACTATTCTAAACATAAATCCAAGAAAACAAATAGAGAAAGATGCCAGCATATTGTGTGGCAGTGCATGTTACTGTATCTGTTGTGCATAACTGCGGAAATACAATTATGTTATGCAGATATGGCTTATGGACATTTCAAATAAGCACATGTTAAGTAGGGAAGTCAGATGTACGGCAGACATTCTGTATATTAAAAGTTAACACGTTTTTACTAATGCTCTTGGATTTTCTTTTTGTATTGCTTTAAGTTCTGTTCTCTTTTTAAATAGCAGTTCATGAAAAGAGTTAAGCATAAACAGCATGAAGCATTTTTTTGTGCATGTTCTATCTACTCCTACCTGAAGCCCCAAGAGTTTTTCTACCAGAATTGTAACTGATCAAGATGTATTTTCAGAATTCTGTCCGATGCCATTATTTTTCTGTGTGATGCTTTGGTGTTGATTGCAGTAAAGCAGGTAAAGAATCTCTCAAAATAGTGTGAGTTTATGAAATTCAACTATACAATATGNAGGGATCCTAGATATATATATATAATATATATATATATATATAAAATATAGCATTACGAAGAGAGGTTTGTTGTCAGACCTGTTTAAAGGGGATTAAATTTCACTTCTGCTACATACTCCGGAGAAGAACTTTCAGCCTTTTCGTCTGATGTACTAAGCCTTTAGGCCCAAGTCACGTGTGTTACATGACTATTAGCTCCAATATCTGATTCCTGTATATTGACGGAAGTTAATTTTCTATTTCTTTATTGTCAGATAAGACTGGATAGCTGATGTTGATTAAGGAAAAACTCTTAAGTTACTTGTCTACAAAAAGATTTATCTTCTTTTGTCTGAAATGGTGCCTAAAGAAGCGTATCTCAAAATATTGTAGGATTAGAAGAGGAAACAAAATCAGTTTTGGCTTGAAAACCTTTTTTAAGCAGAGTAAATTGTCTCTAGAATGGTTGTAGGTGAGAAACTGCAGCAAGAGCTTGCATAGTATAGATTAAGCTTAAACCGCTTAATCAACATGAATGCCATGAGATGTTTTCATGTTGTTTTAAAAGAACAAAACAGGAACATGGGTGATAGTACAGTGCTGGGAACACTTTGGATTAATATTTTTAATATAATATTTTTTAAAAAAATCTAGAATAATATCTGTAGATTTATAGAACAAATGCAATTCATCATCACATGATGTTAATAAAGCTTACAGTAACTTACATCAAAAGGGCAAAGTTAATTACAACTCAAATCCCAACATGTGCTCGACAGATCAAAATATTAAGTTGCTGTGATTGATTAGTGCAAATAGTGTGGGCTGGTTTAATTTTAATTAACTGTGCTTGATTTGCATTTCCTTTACTGTTGCATTCTAGTGAAAACAGAGTTGTCATGTAGAGGACACATCTGTTGATAACAGAGGAGGTTTTGTGTGAGTAACAAGTAGAATAAATATTGGTAGTACATTTTAAAAAAAAAATAATAAAAAAAAAAAAAAAAAAAAAAAAATAAAAAAAAAAAAAAAAAAAAAAAAAAAAAAAAACAAAGATCCTAGCAATTGCTTTGTTTTTTTCAAATATCAATGAAGACTAATGAATGAAAAAATACTGGATTTTGTTTTAAGAGAATTTTAAAGTAAATTTACCAGATGAAGTATCAGCAGAGGAACCTTGAAGAACAGTATTGTAGAGGTGTATTGTTTTTATTTTATATGTTGCAGTAAGTTCCCCACTTGCTTACTTTGCGTATCTCAAGAAACAAAGCCAGGAAGCAAACTGTTAGAAATACATCTGTGAGAGGATAATAGCTGGGGAGATGGAGAGCAAAATGATCCGTAGAATATTTTAATTTTCATCTGTGACAGTTGGGATATGGACATTGAAGGAATTCTGGCTCAGATGCCTTTAACCACAGGTCTGCCGTGGGGGTGGTGTGGTGCTGGGGATGCAGGAGAACCTCCCCGAAGGTCTCGGATGACACAGGGGTTACTGTCAGACAATTGCTAGCATTTCACTTAGAGCAGTTTAAGACATTTTCACTTTTCTCAGAAAGAAGTTATGACCTTTCAGATGAGATGAATGTTAATACAGTCTATTATAATGCAAATGAAACATTTTAAAGGTATCAGCAGCTCCCTGTAGTTAGTTGTTTTGTTTCCATTGCCACAAACTGTGGGAGTCAGTATGGTTGCTGTGTCCACTTCAGGGACAGAGGGAGCAACAGTAACTCTCAGCAAAGGACAGTTAATTTTTTTAAGCTCTTGTAACTCAGACATTTACTTTTCTCTGGCTTTATCCTGTGCTACCATCTCAACTGGCATAACAATACTAGCAAATCCCTTCTATATGGGCAGGTTTAGAATTTTTCTGCCTTTGTATTTACACCATTTCCTCAGCTGAAAAGCTGTTGTCCATTGGCGTAAGATTATGAGTATTTCACCAAAGGCCAAGCTGGCAAAGTGGTTAGTAATGCAGAGGTCTAACTTTTTCTGTCTGATTTAGCATAAGGGGTTTTCTCCAGAAGAATATTGTAATGTAAACCAGGTATAATTTTATGAATATGATTGATTGAGCTGGGTAAGGGATTAGGTGAAGAAAATCTGTAAAGATTAAGACAAGTTTCCTTATCATAGAATTATGTAAATCCTACTTTGTGATTTTTTTTTCCTGTTGTACTCTGGCAGCATATATTGGGTTAATTGGGTGATCTTTTAACTTAGAGTATGTATCTCTTTTGAGATTCCAGCTTTGAATCCCACTGCTGAAATGGGACTACAAAAATAAATGTAATATTTCATGTTTTAATCTCTGGTTCCTCTTAGGNTGGTAAGTAGTCCTTTATAATTTGTATCGATTATTTGTTCCAGGATGGCTGGGAGTCATAGCTGGGGTCAGGATTCTGCTTTGCCTGATAATGCACTGATACAGAGGAAGAAGAGAGCCTTTCTTGCACTCATTTTGTGATTTGATTTGTGACAAAACAGAACATAAGGGTTAAACAGAGTATGAGCTCAAGGGGATATTATAGTTACAATGAGCATATTTTTACACAACAAGCAGGAATTACATGTAGACCATAGAGAGTATTAGTATTTTATACCAAGTAACTACGTTGCTGGTTGTAATTTTAGGCTGTGCTGTATTGCATGATTTGAATTAATATGCAAGCTGTCTATACAACTTTAGAAAAAGTTTGGGGTTTTTTTCTAATATTAGCAGAGTTTTGAGATAAATAAAACTCTGTGCTTCAAGTCCTGCACATCTATATGTAATCCAGGTGTCTCACTGAAACCAAGCATCATCTGTAGCTTAGTTAAGAGTCTAATATCAAATGTGATTATAGTGTTTAAAAATCTAAGTTCTTAATCACACTTGCTGCAGCCTTATTTGGTGTTACAGTTGTGCCTTAAGCTAGTTATGAATAATAATTACTTTTCTGTATGTCTGAGAACTAAATAAAATTCTGAGTGCAACTGTGACATAAACCATAAACACCCTCCCTCTCCTTTGATGCTGTATGAAGATAATACGATAACCAGGACATGATAGGAATGAAAGTCATTTTGAGCTTATTTTGTCATCAAGTGAGTTTGCCTAAAAGTTGAAGGGTTTCTGCAACATGAATGAACACCGTTGCTGGCTGCTTACATAGTGCAAAGTGTTGTAGACCCATTCCAATTTCTAATGTACAGATGGCATCATCATCAAAACATCACATTTGCCTTGATTAATACTCTTTTATTAGATTCAGAAGAAAGGTTGAAAATTTATCTACAGGNTCTTTTGAGATTCCAGCTTTGAATCCCACTGCTGAAATGGGACTACAAAAATAAATGTAATATTTCATGTTTTAATCTCTGGTTCCTCTTAGGTGTCTTTTTTTTTTCTTTGTTTTTACTTTTATTTTATTGTGTGGGGAATTTGTCTTTGGCCTGTAGATTTCTTGTCTGAATAAACAAGTTTAATTTTTTTTTTTTTTTCCTTTTATCTTTTGGCAGGCAAAAAAATAATCAGTCTAAATATTCAGTCAGTCACAACTTACAAGACCATTTCTAATGTTATTGGATATTTAAAAGGAACTGCATTTCCTGGTAAGTAGTCCTTTATAATTTGTATCGATTATTTGTTCCAGGATGGCTGGGAGTCATAGCTGGGGTCAGGATTCTGCTTTGCCTGATAATGCACTGATACAGAGGAAGAAGAGAGCCTTTCTTGCACTCATTTTGTGATTTGATTTGTGACAAAACAGAACATAAGGGTTAAACAGAGTATGAGCTCAAGGGGATATTATAGTTACAATGAGCATATTTTTACACAACAAGCAGGAATTACATGTAGACCATAGAGAGTATTAGTATTTTATACCAAGTAACTACGTTGCTGGTTGTAATTTTAGGCTGTGCTGTATTGCATGATTTGAATTAATATGCAAGCTGTCTATACAACTTTAGAAAAAGTTTGGGGTTTTTTTCTAATATTAGCAGAGTTTTGAGATAAATAAAACTCTGTGCTTCAAGTCCTGCACATCTATATGTAATCCAGGTGTCTCACTGAAACCAAGCATCATCTGTAGCTTAGTTAAGAGTCTAATATCAAATGTGATTATAGTGTTTAAAAATCTAAGTTCTTAATCACACTTGCTGCAGCCTTATTTGGTGTTACAGTTGTGCCTTAAGCTAGTTATGAATAATAATTACTTTTCTGTATGTCTGAGAACTAAATAAAATTCTGAGTGCAACTGTGACATAAACCATAAACACCCTCCCTCTCCTTTGATGCTGTATGAAGATAATACGATAACCAGGACATGATAGGAATGAAAGTCATTTTGAGCTTATTTTGTCATCAAGTGAGTTTGCCTAAAAGTTGAAGGGTTTCTGCAACATGAATGAACACCGTTGCTGGCTGCTTACATAGTGCAAAGTGTTGTAGACCCATTCCAATTTCTAATGTACAGATGGCATCATCATCAAAACATCACATTTGCCTTGATTAATACTCTTTTATTAGATTCAGAAGAAAGGTTGAAAATTTATCTACAGGCCAGTCATTTTATATTTTAAGTGATGGAACGAAGGAGGTGGAGAAGATTTAAGTTTATTCTTGTTAGTGAAATAATGACTCAGTTTTGTGCATGCTGAATGCTGTACTTTTCACCAGAACAATTTTTTTAAAAACAACATAGAAAACACAATTAGTGCAGTGAATTTAATTTCCATCAAGAATTTGAATTTACTAGTCTACTATTGCTAATGTTTTGCAAATAGTTGTCATGGAATTTGAAAGGTAGAAATTGCCATGTTTAGACATACTGTCTACTGAGTTGTGAAACAGAAACAAGACAATTTTAACAAGCGTGCATCAGTTTCTGTTTAATAAATTCTTTAACTCCTCTCTACCTGAATTTTTAATCTTATTATTGCATTCTTAATAAGAAGCTACTTTTTAAAAGTATGTCAGTGTATGCTTAGCTTTAAGAATTTAAGGATGCGTAGTCATGTGAAGTCAGTAGCACTACCCAGGTGCTAACAGTTTGTCTTGTAAATATCTTGCTGAAGAAGGGCCATAGCAACTGGCTTCTAACATAGGCATAAGTTAAGCGTGAAATGCCCCTCAACTGGTTTGAATAGTTGATGTTTTCATGGCATTGATTCTCTGTCATTTTGATGGGGTTTTGCTGGTTTTTTACACCTGTAATATTCACCTTTATTTTCCCAAAAATGCAGAAAGCAAGCAAAATTTTTCTTTAGTGCTAAATAAAAGAATGCAGAGCATCACCAAAAGTGGATTATTTTTTGCTCAAAGGCCTCCTAACGCACACACACACACACAGACAAACACATCTATGTAATGGTGATCTGATTTGACATTTGATCTGAGGAGTAGCAATGAGCATCTGAAATCCCAAGATTTTAAAAGATTTAGGAGCAGTGGAAATGTGCTAGTTGGTAGCCTTTTGAAACCTGAAAAACATAATAATGATTTTGTAGCTCTATTGGACATGATTGAAAATGGGATGTATAACAAGAGAACACAGTATAAAGTCTCTCTCTCATAGTGATAAATCCTTGTTGTCCACTCCATCATCACCCTGAACACTATCCCATCTTACCACTTTCAAAAGTATCTGATGGATATTTTTTCTATATCTCTAGTCCTTTCTTTCTCTTTTTTCTTATCATATGATCTCTTTCTTTACATGCTTCAGCAAATGAGTATGAGAAAGGACAGCTGCTGCTTCTGTAAGCATGACCATCCTTTCTCCTATGTTTTTCCTGTAGTCATTAGCTTTAGGGTGTTGCCTCTATTCAAGAGGGAGGGATGAGCAAAGATGAACAATTTCAAAGGAGCCACCAGCTGTTATGTTTTACCCCTGTTCATTCAGCTGACATCTCCCTATAGTAGGTTGCTTCTTCTGGCTTTCTTCTCCCTCAAAATTTCTTGTACTATTTTACATAAGGTCTCTTTCTACCCCCCCTTCACATATGCTGTTCACAGACTGAACAGAGATTATGATATGGGGCAAGCAATGGTCCTGTCTGATCACCCTGGGTTAGTGGCACTTCCTCTAACAACATGGAAGCCTGTAAGGCCATTCATTTCTGTTCCCAATTCTTAACATTTGAACCCAAATGACACCCAGAGATTGTTGTGGATCTGGCATCACTTGAGAACTATTCTTCTGTTCTCTGTTAGTGTCCTGAAATATGGAAAGAACACCTTTAAGAGTGTTAGGACCAGAAAGAGACTTTCCTAAATATCAGAACACAACCAGTAAACAATCCGTCAAAGAAGCTTTGGTTGTGATTTCATCTTCCACAGAAGGTCTAGTGGTTTAATAAGTCATTCAGAATAACCCTGTGTAGACTTTTTTGACACGTCAGTCATGCTCCTCATTCATATTTTTTCATACCACATCATCCTTTTGGAATAAAATGGAGTTCTTTACGCTTGTGGGTTAGGATTTAGATTATATATTATGTCTCAAGAGATTAAGATTTCATTTAATTTATCTGAAAAAATGGTGGGTTTTTTCCAGATAACCATAGGCATGTTCTTTATTTCAGGTTGAAACTTCTTGCTTTTCATTTTATAAAATACTCTCTTCCACTATCATCAAAGTTGCTAGGTCTGACTTACCGTTTCTGTATCATTCATTATCTTTATTCCTCTGTCATGTCTCCTCTCTAAACCTGCAATCCAGGTCTTTTCAATGTCTCCTTACATGGAAGTTTAAGTCCTGATATATAACCGTTCTGGTTACCAGCTTCTCAACTGCTGTTTCTGCAATATCTTTTTTGAGATAGGGTGGTGAGCACTGAACACAGTCTTCCAGGTGAGGGAGTACTAATACTTTATGTATTTTTTTCTGTGTTTCTCATTGTTCTGCTGCACCTTTTGTTTTATTTTTTGGACTCTAATATATATTGAAGATAGAGTTTCCTGCTTAATAATNGAGATTCCTCCCAGAGATCACAGTTTTATGTATTTGTATTGTATTATTGTCTTGCACATGATCATATAAATTTGCGTTGACAGCATTGTGTTGTATTAATGACATTACAGACTACTAATACAGTTCATATTTTAGTTTTTTTAAATTCTTTTAATGCTATTATCCAGAAGAAATGAGATTCTTTTGTATGTCTTTTTTTTCACATTTCAGACAGATACGTCATCATTGGTAGTCATCACAACAGTTTGAATACTTATGGTGGACAAGAATGGGCCAGTAGCACTGCTATCATCACAGCATTTATACAGGCCTTGATGTTGAGGGTTAAGAGAGGCTGGAGACCTGACCGGACCATTGTTTTCTGCTCATGGGGAGGAACATCATTTGGGAACATTGGTTCATATGAATGGGCAGAGGTAAAATAATCTTCCAAGGGCTCATTGCAATGATTACCTTTATTGAAAGCATGAAGATGGTCTGAAATTATCACATTGAAATTATGGTTCATTAACTGGTCTGTGACATCTGTCTGTGTACATTCTTGTACTCCATAGCAAATGCAGTGAACACTGCATTCCTGTGGAACAAAAAAGCGTGTGTCATAATGAGATGTTGTTTCCATAGCTTTGAAGGGTGCATATACAGCACCTTTGTGAGCTGATTCCTTTCCCTAATTGAGCAGAGGACTGTAAAAGAGGGAATTGCCAAGAGTTTGGGGGAGAGCAGCAAACCTCAAAGAAGACCTAGGCTCAGGAATAGCATAGAGGGCTTCCTTTTTGGGGGTTCACCAGATACTAATTTTAATTTGATAGGCTTAGTGTGAGGAGAACTGAATCAAGAGCACACTGTATGAGAAGTGAACTGTACCATGGTTTCCATTAATTACGTAAACTTTTCAGTGTCTCCATGGCTAGTGCTGATTCACTTTTCACATATTTGGGCTAAGGAGTTATATACAATCTGACACAGACAATTCCTTGGGCTCTTATTTCCAACAGAATAGTAATCAGCTTATTGAAAGAAAATACCTCATCAGAGTATTGTTGATCATATATGATTACAGTGGACTTCAGCTGATAAATTAAAGGAACAGCTGGCAGAGAAGTTCATGGCTGCTGAATTAAAACAGCAGATGAAGTGAAGAGTTAATTGCTTTTTATCATGCATGAGAAGTGACAAGCTCTCATAGAAGTTTCATACTTCCAACATGTTTATTCTTCAAAAACAAGAGGGGGTGAAAAAATCAAATTGAAAAGATCCAGGCTGGAGGCAAAATTTGTTTAGTTCCACCTCAAGTCAGCTTTACATCAGATGTAATTGTGTTACTCCCCTTCTGTTCAATATAAAGAGCCACTTCATGCAAAGAGTAACTCATTAATGAGAAGGCAAAAGGGATCTTTTTAAAAAAGAGATAATAATTGAAACAGTTAGTATGTACTGTTCTTATAGTCTGAAACATAATAAAGTGAAAGCACTGGGAAGTTATGCAATTCAAATCTGAATTTGGTCTCTAAAAATTTGAATACATTTAACTGTTGATAATGATTGCTTTTGAAGTTTGTCTTCTGTCAGGCATAAGTTTAAAAGGCCTTCATGTTGTTTCACAGTATGTAATGTTTTCATTTTTGTCCCTACAAGTGCAGTCATTTTTAATTCCTCCCAGGCCTGTTTGCATTTTGTTGAGATGATGTGTGAAATGGAATTATAACTTCTGCTATATAGAGAAATAACACTAAGATATCCTTTGAAGTTCCTAACAGGATATTGTAAGAAGTAGTAGTTAAGTAATACTTAGGGAATCACAGAGGACAAAAAATGTAGGGTGCAGTTTTTCCCTTGAAGAACTGAAAGAACAAAAAAAGTCTTAATTATAATGATGCATGGTAATAACCATTATTCTGCTCATGTTGTAGGATCTCAAGAGAGTTCTTCAAAGAAATGTTGTGGCTTACGTTAGCCTCCATAATCCGGTCAGAGGCAACTCAACTTTGCACCCTGTTGCATCGCCTTCTCTTCAGCAGCTGGCAGCAGAGGTTAGAAGTAAAATATTTTCTTTCACATCTGGTTTATGAGGTTACATGGTTAACCCCCTTGATGATGGTTGGTTTTAGATAACTATAGGTGGAGGTTGTTTTGTTTAAGCATTTCAACCTCACTAATACACATTAACTATTTTTACTAAGCAAGCAGGTTAATTAAAAAAAATAAATTACAAGGTTTATTAATAGGTTGTCCAGTGATTAGGTGGTAGTTTCCTTATGGAAAAGATCTGGTTTATTCTTTGTAAGTATTGTCTAAAGCACAATGCAAAAATAATTTATTTTCAGGGAAAAAAGGTTTTTTATTAGTGTAAAATTATTTATAGTGTTGTATATATGAGTCTACAGGTGTTATGGCTATGTCAAAATTTTATTATAAATTTTAGCTGTTATATTTGCAAAAAATAGTGTTCTGATATGTTGCTAGCCTTTGGTAGCCTATTAGTGTTTGCAGTCCNCCAGTATATAGATGAGGCTCTATCCAGAAGTTCTCTCTCTTGCTCCAGGTTGACTCCCTTTGGGTCTCCCCTCTCCCAGGGTCATCTAGGTCTCTTGAACGCTCAGGCTCTTATCTCTGTTCCAGAATTGTGGTGTCAGGACTCTCCCTGCTCCAGGATTGTTAGCCAGGAACAGGCTGAGCCTTGGTCATTGGGTCATGAGCAGTATCACTGTGTATCGCTGATTTGTATATTTGTATATATTGCCATTATTATTATCATTATTATTATCTTCAATATTATTGTAACTTAGTTATTAAGTTGTTCTTATCTCAAGCCACAAGTATCTTTTCCCTTGACCCCTTTAATTCTCTCCACCAACACCCTAGGAGGGGTAAGGGGGGAGGGTGAGCGAGTGGTTGTTGTGGTGTTTTGATGCTAGCCAGGGGTTCAAAAACAACTTATTACATTAGATCCTTGAGCTATTTGTTTTTAATCTCGTTTTGTGTCTTTGATTTCACAATATGATCATGGCAGTGATCTGAAAACTGTAAACTGTCTGGAGCTGTGCAGCAGACACTTTATTATCTATTTATCGCTTTATTAAGATTTCATTCTTTTAATAACCCCTGTATTATTAAGAGAGTTACAATCATGCCCTCTATTTTGGAGAGAAAGCAAAGGAAATTTTTTTTTCACTTCCATTTTATTTTTGTGGTGCATTTGGGTATGATGTTGTAATATTTTGTAATACTTGTTGTAATAGCAATTTTATCCTTCCAGTAGTACAGACACAGCCTCTGTTTGCAGTCTTGCCTTGCACCAGTTAATTAGTTACCTATTAGTAAAACGTGTCAAGAACTTCATTTTTTTTCTTCCAATAAACTCCCTCCACCTTACCTCACCTAGGGCTTTATTATTGAGATTTTATGTATTCTACATATTTACCCTGAATCCCTGTTTAAAATTTTGCAAAGGACAAAATGCATGCAAGGTAATCTGTATACTTTTTTTTTTTTTTTCTGGGATAGCATTACTTGTAATTAATGCAACTGTCATACAATTTGTGACATTAAAAAGATTTGTAGGAATTATTGCTTCCAAATGCTGGCTAGATTTCTGAATTCATGTCAGGTATATTGACAGTGATGGAACAGCCCAGCGTAGATCTTTATTTGTTCCCATGGGTACTCGCAATTTGCCATGTGTCTCTGAAGGACTGATCTACTTATAAAGAATATTGATGTTACTTCCAGCACTTGCCAAGAAGACAATGTAATTAGAAATTACCTCATGGTGCAAATAGGGTAAGATGTGTCTTTTTGGAGCTCATCTCATCTTGAAGAAGTTGTGAGTCCATGCGCATGAGATTCTTGTTAACAGGTGCAGGTTGCAGAGAAGTGCTTAAAAAGTCCAGTGAGAGACAAGGA